>JAOTAX010000197.1:32338536-32372335 GCA_025629825.1 Erythroxylum guanchezii
TAAAACACCGAAGCATACTCAATGAACATGTTTCAATTACATTTTCCAACTTTTAACTTCCAACATTTTCACATATAGCCCATCTTGTATCTAAACCATCTTTTATGCTTCATTTCAAAATCAAGAATTCTTCTTTTCTCTACACATGAATAATCGCCAACAATTTCTCGTTTAATAATTCTAACTTCCAAAAAAAGTTCGAGGCCCAACAATTACTGCTACTCTCTCCGACGGTTCCATCGGAACATTCCTCCCAACTATACCGACGATTTCCCTGTTCCATCGGTAATATATTATCGACCATATAAGCTTACCGTCAGTAATAAATACCGACCATGCCAGCACCGACATTCGTCTCCATTGCACTATTCCGTCGATAAATGTACTTACCGATGGAATCTCCGTGTTTTTTGCCGGAAATTTTCGTCGATAACTCCTACTTTTCTCGTATTGAGAACTCCTCACACACTCCCTCATGTGTATACTCTCAGAAGTTGTCACGTTCACTTGTTTTTCACTCTTTAGTTAGCTTTTCTTAATGCTAATCTCACTCTCTTTTGTCTTTTACCACTTTTTTCTTCCTTCTCAAGTTCCTGAAGGAACAAAAAAAATTCGAACAAAAACTTAAACCTTATAAAACATCCAAAAACTAAGGAAAAATAATCAAGGAGAAGAATCTACTCACCAGTTAAGCAAACAGTAAGGAAATTAAATAAAAAATTGAAAGAGTTATAAGGATTGAATTGAACTAGACTTCTAATAATTATGATTTGTTTAATCTTAGCCATAAGAATAATTTAAGTTGATTGCATGACTGATCAATTGAATTTTTTAATAAATTTTCTTTATGAAACCAAATTGGCATAACTTGTTTTATTATAACCAAACGAATTTGATCAAAAAAGACTCATGTTTAGACAATATGGACTAAAACCACAAAACAAGAGATTGAAAAAAGAAGAAACCCCAACACCATAAGAAAAGATAAGGAAACCTTAAACAAGATGATGACAAATATTAGTTTTAATTAAACTTTAGAAACAAAAATAAGATGTAATAGAATGAATAAGGAGTCACAAAGAAATCGTAAATTTAGACCAAGACAAAGGATATAATTTTAAATAATATGAAAACAAAAGGATTATCACACTTGATTTAGAGCCAGACTCTGATACTAAAGAACGCACTAACAAGATTGAATCACACTAACAAAGCTAAATCAAATTTACCGTAAATTTAGACCAAGACAAAGGATATAATTTTAAATAATATGAAACAAAAGGATTATCACACACATGATTTAGAGCCAGACTGTGATACTAAAGAACGCACTAACAAGATTGAATCACACTAATAAAGCTAAATCAAATTTACTTTGGGCACCAGGAGAAACATTTTATTTTGGTTGGATTGGTTACCTGACTGGGGACCAATATTAGTTTCAACGGTGAGTTCCCCAGTTCCAGACAGTACTTTTAATGCCAAAGTGTCTGTTTATACGACTGACGAGGGAACCTGGCAGTGGTCTCTGTTTCAACAGTACCTCCCCTCCACTGTCTACCTTGCTCTTGCGGCCACTCATCCTCATACGACAAGGCCAGCGGACGATGTCCTCACTTGGGGGCCTACTACTCATGGGAGATTTACAACAGCGTCTACTTATGATCTTATTACAGGACAAAGCTCGACAGCATCTAGCAACTTTTGGAAGTTAATCTAGAAATGGGCTGGACCTTAACGAATTAAGTCCTTCCTTTGGATTATGTTCAAGAGAAAGCTTCTAAACAACCGCCAACGTGTTGCTCACCATCTCACCCTGGACAGTAAGTGTCCCTTCTGTAGCTAGGAGGAGACAATTTTACATGTCTTTCGCGATTGTTTGCAAGTCCACAATTTCTGGTGTCAATTCCCAGCCGAAGTGGTCGATCCTGTTTTCTTTCAGTATGACGTGGAGCAATGGATGTCTTTCAATCTCCAGACACATGCAAAAGTGCAACAAATCCAATGGGCAACTCTGTACGGGGTCGCCTGCTGGTTCCTGTGGCAATGGAGAAATCACCAGGTTTTCGAAGAAGGTTTTATTTGGCCCGCCGATAGACCCCGGATAGTTATCGAATATGCTAAATGGATATTCAGGGCCCGATCTATGGAAAGGAGTGTGTTTGGTGCAATCGGATGTACCGAGGGACAATTTATTGGGTGGACCAAACCGACAACGGGTTGGGTTAAGATTAATACCGATGGTGCAACCAACCAGGGTCACCATCTTGCTTCTGCCGGGGGTTTGATTCGGGATTGTCATGATCAGTGATGTAGTGGGTTTATCCATCAGATAGGGAGGGGCTCGTCTTTAGAGGTCGAGCTCTGAGGAGTCCACTTGAGTCTGCAATTGGCTTGGGTTCTTGGTTTTCGACGGATCATCTTTGAAGTTGATTCCCTTGAGGTGATAAATATTCTCTCCTCTTCTTGATTTCCTGGAACTGACTACACTTATTTGATGGCAGGTATTCAGGGTCTTCTGCGCCATCCTTAGGAGGTGAAGTTTCAGCACGTCTATAGAAAAGGCAACCAGAGTGCCGATTGTCTAGCCACACTTGCAGCGACAGCCAGCCCCGGCCTCCATTTTCTCTAAGAGCCTCTGCAGATAGTCAGAGGCCACATGCACCGTGATCAACACGGCATTTTGTACCACAAACATTGCGTTAATTAGCGCGATCATGTAATTTGTTTTTCCCTTGTATCAAAAAAAAATCAAATTTACAAAGAATTGACCTATAGATTATAAACAATCAAGAAACAAGTTCTTATAAGATTTGAACACCACAAAACATGAATTCTTTGATAACTTTGAAGATCAAAGAAGGAAAAGAGAGAAAAGCATTGATATATCCCAAAACAGAAATATTCAAAAACTAACTATATTGTTTGAAATAGTCCTTAAATAATACAAAACAAGGATTTTCAATGACAGACATAATTGGTGACATGACCATGTCCTAGACATCGTTCCATACTAAACTTTGACGTCAAATTACACAATCTCTTGCTTGTGATGTATATGTATCTATCTTACAATCTTCATTCCTGATAACTACACAGAGTGACACACAATCGTGTGTCAGACTATGTTCAACACAGACTTCAACTTTTACGTCCAAAGAGGGACATGAGTAGGAACTTGGTCGTGCATGAAGCATGTCCAATCTTGTCATGTATAAAGAGAATAAAAGTAGTAATATATTCGTGTTTAAAGTTGGGTTGAGCCATTTTGTCTTAAATCGGTCCACTCAAAAACTCTTTAATCTTCTTACTCCAACTTTTGTATTTAACCATTAGGCATATAGATATTTTTCTTGAGTCTTGACTAGTCACACTCGAATATTGAGTCTAACAGAAAGCACAATTTGGACAAATCTAAGTATCCATTCAAATTTATCTATCGTTGATATTTATATCCAAAGTTGACGGTTAAGATTAAAATGGATGAAGACCAACAGTCAAGATGAGTCCAGTCTCATGGTAATTTTTGATAGCTATAAGATCGAATCGTTTGCTTTAAATTAACACCTAAGATTAAGCCATCTGAAAAAAGATGGACGACTCTGAACTTGTGATATACGTCAAATGAAAATCAGCCACTGAAGGTCTGCCATCCAGAGTACAAAGGAAGGAAACATAGCCTATTCTAGACCGCTGATCATCTTGCATCTTATGACTGTAAATCCTCAATCCCTGCCAAACAAAACACGCTAATTAAGGATGGACGTGTGGATTGGCAACGGGCAGGAAAACTTCTGCCTGTGTTTTTGCTGTGATGCGCTTTGATCTACTCGTCCTACGCATCGTTTTGACTTTGGCTTCATCTAGTTCTCTGTCCTCTGTCCATGTTTTGGGAGAAGAAAATAGATTTGGTATTCACCGGAACAAATTATTTCCATACATAAGCTAATAGAGCACAATCCTGCAATGCATGCAAAATATTCTCCTCAGAATTATGACACCGAAGCCACATGTAAGATATAGATATTGCTTGCTTAAGTAACGCACCATAAGGGGACAGCTTCTTGTCGAATTATGACACTGGGGACACACTTTATCATTTTGCTCTTTCATTCCAAACGTCATTTTCCCTTCATTCTTTTGTGTTTCAACCTTCTATTTTCCAAAATATGCCTTCCGTTTTCACTTTTTACAGGTTAGTCCCTCTGTTCCTTGTAACCGTGTCCCTCCTCGTATTAACTTTCTTTCTAGTCTACTATTCTTTAAATTTTTGAATTCGACCTCAACATTTCGAAAGCTTTTCAGTTAAACCTTCATTTTCCCTAAAACTTAAATTTAACTCTAGAAGAAAGAAATAAACACACGACTAGTAGCAAAAGGTATGAATTTCTCCTTAATATTTCCTAACTTGGTACCTACCATTGTCTATTGTATCATGTTACCCTTTAGCGCTTTCAAAATGGTACTAATAGCATCTTAACACTTTCAAAATAATACTAGTAGCACCCCAAATCCTAACTGACTGAAGTTTTTATAGCTTTTAGTAAATGAGTTATAAATTTAGCCTATATCATATCATAACTAGGCAATTTGAATCTACCAAGCATTAATGTGATCTTAAAAATAATTTCTTTAAACATTAGCTAAAGGTGTAATTTTCACCTCAATATTTCACAAAAAGTTTAAATTAGCCCCTATTATTATTTATGTAGCCACTTTTAGGATGCAATAAGTACTATTTTAGTAACATTAAAGTGTAATAAGTACAATTTTAGTAATGTTAAAGTGCAAAATGCTACCACAAATAACAGTAAGGGCTTACTTAGACTTTTTGTAAACTATTGAGGTGCAAATCACACCATTAGCCCATGACTAATAAAGAGATATGCAAATTAAACTTGATAAAAACAATTTTAGCTAATGTGTAGTTATAAACTACAAAATTTAAATAAACATGATTAAAATTTTTCATTTATTATTTTTAGAAAAAATTACTTCAAATCTATTAAATAAACATATATATGCAAGTTTTTAAAATTGCAAATTAATTCAAAATTTAAAAGCTATTTTCAATAAATTGTAAGAAATTTTGAAAAAAAAATTCGAGATACTTGATCTAATTTAAAAGATTGAGCAATTGAAAATAAGTGTAGCAAAATCAAGTGCCAACAAGTATTATTTGACAATGAATCAATCTCAATTCTTTTATTAAAAGCGTACACACACCTTTTTCTATAATCTTTTTCAATCAATTGTGATTATCTTTATTCTTCCCCTTACCTTACTCATTTTCTTTTCAAATCCTTTTTTGTACACTCAAAAGCAACATTCCATATTTAGTCTCTTATAAAAATGTCTCACTTTCAATTTCCTCTACAAGTTGGCTCATAAAATGTCTGAAACAAAACCTATGGTCATATTATCTTAATTTAGACTTAAATTTCTATGTAACCCCTACATACGTCAAATTTTATAGCTTTATAAGGGCAATTGATTGACTCTATTTGCAAATGCACATAATCAATTGTAGCAAATTTTAGTATTCGAGAGTCCTGACGCAATGATAACTATATTAATATTTTTATTAATCTTAATCGAACAAAGAAAATAAAGAAAATAACATTTAATTAAATTTAATTAAATTATTAAACTAATTATTGCAAAGCAATTAAATAAAAAATGATTCAAGATAACATCTATTAAGATTTCGAATTTCACTTATTAGGAATTGTAATTATCATGAAAAATTGATTATCAGAATTAAAACAACAATTAACCTAATGTATATATGCCCTCTCTCAAGGCAAACAAGTATATCTAATTAGATAATTATCACCTTTCAATATGCAATTCAACCTAATCAAACTCATTAAGAATATTTAATCTATTTACTTATCACCCCTTGTCTAAGAAAATATCTTTCTCTAGATCTAGAATGTTTATTCTCGTAGTATTGGTCGTACTTCTCCTTTCAATTCTTCATACAATTCCTAAGATTAAATCTATGGTGGTCAATCACAAACTTAACAATTAAGAGCAAAGAGAACAAATTTAATCAAACGAATAATCCTTCATGCGTTAATAATTAAAAGATCCATCAAAAGTTATATCCTCAACATTAACTAAGGATTTAGCTACTTAACATAATGAAAGGAAAACTAAAAGATGACAATCTTAACATCAAAGAAAGAAGAGAAAGAAATAAATAGAAGAGTTGTTACGATTCACCTCCTATCTTGCTCCCAAATCTCTCATTCATGTGGAGAAATCTTAAAACTAACAACTCAATGACAAAGGAGGTTGTCACTGGCCTATAAGTCTATGATAAAGTCCTATCCAACCCAATTATCCTATAGAACTTTACATTGTAAATATGACGAGTATGACATTGGTTCCACTTTATGTTTAGCACTGATTTTCTTTTGGAAAATAACATGAAAACACAAATTCAATATAAACCTGTGTTTTAGAACTGAGTTGATCAATTCTCCAATTTTTCCTAAGTTTTCAATAACTTCGAGCTTTAGTTAATCTTTGATGCCTTCTACAAAGTTGTTATCAATCATATTAGCTTCTAATTAAATTTAATATATTCTCAATCATATAAATAAGGATAAAGTTATACTCAAATATGGAAATTGTCCTTAAATTCATGACCTACAAGATAATGAACTAAACACAGGAAAACATAATATAATTCATATTAAACATAGTGTCAAGATGCTAACTATAACTAATTTAACCACTAATGTATAAAATGTATCCATATCAAATTATCCCACACTTAACTCACTACTTGTCCTTACGCAATTAACAATAAGTAACCTTAACTAATTAAACACTACTAACTAAAATAACAATTAATTTCACTCTCTTAAGTGTACGGTGGCAATTTAATATATACCATAGGTCTTTAAACTCCTTGGTGTCTCTAGTGGAGGAGTTATAGTCTCCAAAAGATTTACTATAATGATACCCACTAACATTAACCTGCACACATTAGTTAGCTTAGTAGTTAAAAACACAGCATAAACATATTTAAGCCTTCAATTAAATTGTAAAAATTAAATACATAATATTTCTTAAATGAATCATTATACAAGTAAAAACAATGCAAATACTATTCTACCTCCTTCATTAGGATTGAATACCTCCATTTGATAATTTTCTCACAAGTTATGATTCATTCACACAAGTATTTAAAATTTTGGGTGAGGTACACCTATCATCTTCTTATAACATTGAACTTTACATAAACTTGAAAATCATCTAATCTATACCACTAAAATAAATATATACAATCAAAAATCAAAAGGCTTTTAGTACAGTTGTAATGAAGCCAAAGGGATAAGTAGGTTAATAAAGAAAGGGAACGAAAGAACTAGAATAGTTATTATGTTTATCCTCTAAACTTCCCTCTTTTATGTGAAGAAACCCTAAACCTAAAAACTCAATGACAAATGAGATTTTCCCCAGCCTCCTACGTCCCATTCAAAGTCCTCTAATAAAAGTGTTTATAAGCTAAGGTTGCATAGAATAGTTCTAAATTGATTAAATTTGTAATTCTATGCATTTCCAAATTCTAAATAATAAGTCCAAATTTCACTGTCTATTAGGTGTTGATTAGCTTCTAAAACTTTATGTGTATAAAGATGATGAGTTCAACATTGATTTCATTTTATTTCCAATGTCAGTTTGCGTTGAGACAAATAATATGACCAACATAGGTCTAACAAAGACCCAATTTTTGGAACTATATTAGTCAATTCTCCACTTTTCCCTAAGTTTTCAACATCTTTGAGAATGAATTGATCTATGATGCCTCTATAAAGTTGTTTCTCATCATGATAACTTCAAATTTTCTCTAATATCTCCTTGATTAAACAACCATGGAGAAAGTTACACTCAAATTTAGAAATTTTCCTTCAATTGATTACCTACAAAACAATGAACTAAACATAGGAAAATGTCATATAATTCATATTAAACATGTTTCAAAAATGCTAAATTATAACTAATTTAATCCCTAATAACATGTAAAATATATTCGTAATAGTAACTCATATTAAGCAACTATATATTTAATAAATTGGCATATTAAATAGATAAAATACCTTTCCTTATTAGACAAAAATCTAATTGTCATTTGCACAAATTTCATCTAAAAGGCATCGTAGAAGTCATCTCCAACTTTTTTTCCCTCTAATAATAGCCAATACTAGAGGATATATAGTCATTTGGAACTTTCCTAATAGCTATGAGAATTTAACCTTAACATGCTATTTTAAATTGAGTCTATCAATGCATAAAATTATTTTAAGAGCATTAAGAAATCTAAATTTTTCTTTCTATAGAAAAACATAACATTAATTAAAAATTATTTTAGGTGCTTTAAGGACAAAAGAATTACCAAATATTATGTTCTATAATAAATATGAAATATGACCTCAGTTTATCCTATTATGCTCTTTCATCTCCTTTGGTCAAGATGTTATGCACGCCTTTTCGCTCTATATATCTTAATGCCTAAAATTTTCTTAATGTTAATCTATTAATATTGCTTATTTCAAGTTAGAAATGTTTCAATAAGGTTTGTCTTTAAAGTTCTCCAAATACTTTTTAAAAATTCCTTTGTAATTCATGCTCTTCCAAAATAATGCTTACTCTAAAATATCTTTATTTGAAAGGATTCTCCCTATTGAGTGAGAATAGTAAGAATAATTCAGTCACGTTTCTTATTGCATAACTATCGCTCTTATTTCTTTTTTAATCTCTATGTAAGAAAAGAAAACTCCTTTGTTTATGCATAAGTTTTTCAGTTTCTATCCAAATGTTTCAAATTATTCAAAGATCATTCATTTTTTAGTTTAGTTTTTTCCTTGAATTCAGAAGAACCACTAAAATAGGGACTGTGTCTCTTTATCTCCTTCTGTGTACTCGCTTCAATAATGCATATATTATTGTATTCAATCTCAACATTTTTGGTGCCTCAACCAATATCATTTTTGTTAATGTTGAACTTGAAAACACATTGACTTGTACATTTAATACCACCATCAACCAAGCCATCCTTTAGCCTTTTACTTATCTAAAACTTTCTATTATCTAGAGGTCCATCATCTCTCTCGTCCTCATTATAAATTAGGTCGTTTGAGTAATTTTTCTCATTAATTTATTCATTTTTGGTACTATTAGAAGGATACATAAAACATATTGTTCATTAATAACTATCATTATTATTAAGGGAGTGCTAAGCATATACTATTTATGTAGTAGCAGTAGTTAGCGTTGATAAATGGGTGTCAAAACCATGTTTTTTATCAATAGCTGCTATTAGAGGAGTGACCAAAACTATATTGGTTATCAATAGTTATAGTTGATGGGTCTCCATATCATCAACATTAATCCTCATAATGGATAAACTATCTTAAGGTAATTTTTACTTTAATTTTAAATAAACTTTAATTATACTATTTATTCCTTTTTAGTAAGTTTAATAATCTTTTGATCATCATTATCAATTCCAGTATGCGAAAACCATATCCAAAGGATTCATAAGGAATACTGTACATGAACTCCGAAGCCATATTATAGCATAATTTCTTTACATTCAATATGAAGTTTACAACACTATTATGGTCTACATATAACTCAAAGCATCATGTTTACCAACCTCTTAAATCATGTTTAATTTAAACCTAAAACAATTATTGTAGAAGTAATCCAATCTAATTCTAAAATCACCTTCTACAACTATTGACATTGTTGTTCAAAATCTAATTCTAAAATCACCAACCATAGCATGTTTTCTTCCACCAATTAAAAATTAATTGGTTATGCTTATTGTTATTACTTTGGGTTTGAATGAGAATGTTAACATATAATTAAGAAGTTGCATACTAAACTTAAAATAAACAAGGACAATTGAATGAATATCAATCAAAGTGATAAGTAACAAACAATCAAATACGAGCATAAATTAAAATATCATAAAGAGGGTTGAAACAATTAATCCTTTAAAAATCAAAATAGAATGGTTGCATAACTTTTTCTTCTCATTATACTTCTATCATTGACAATATCTCTTTCATCTAACATAAGGAATTATGCTAATATTTATAATTGAATCCAGCAATATTCATATTTCAAATTTCTTTACCAAGTTTCCAATCGGTAACTCTTCAAAATATGTTAAATTAAATATTTAAATTATATAGGAAACCTTTAATTATAACACTATAGGGCTTATTATAACAGAGGAAGGACAAAGTCTATAACAGAGGAAGGACAAAGTCCTACTACGATTTTGTAATTGAAATTATAATATTCTCAATTGACAACACAAAGTGAGTGCAAGCTACATACTTCTTTTATTATTATTATTATTATCATTAAAAGTGGACTGTAACCTCCGTTGATGTTGGAAATATAAGGGGAGAAAACACATTACGATTCAAGCTAGTGTTTGTAGCAAATATGTATACTTTTCTTGTTCTGTTCTTTTTACTTGTCAATCAAACTTAAACAAGCTTGTGGAGTTATGGAATTTTGACATACGGAAGCCTATAGTATAAAGTATGTCCATGAAGAAAAAAGAAATGGGCAGGATTTAAAAAAATCATTCGTGTGTTGAAAGATAATAACTAGGTCCCCACCAAATAATAGGCTTTCCTTTTGCTAAGATGTCTTTTGAACCCAAACAATCTATGCTATATTAAAGACAATCATAATGATTATCCTCTAAAACAGAACAAAGCTTCAATCTTAAGTTCCCTCGATTCCACTTTAACTTATGAAAGTGATTAGTCATTTTTGACATATGGTGACGAAATCATGCGAATTCCATGTGCCATGCAAGTGTTGATTATCACATTTATGTGTAACTTGTTCTTCTTTTTTACAAATAAAGGTATAAAATATAAGTTTCGGTTGGGACTTAGCTTTCAAATACACCAAACGGAATCATTGTTACCATCTTCTCCACCTTAGTTATCATATTTAATCTCACAATCTTCTTCTTGTGGTCCACAATTAGTTGATTCTCTCAATTGATAAAAAGACCACCACAATATTTTATCCTTATCAGCTGACCAGCTCCAAGTTTCAGTGGTATCTAATCAAGCATTAAACATTAAACTAAAATAGTGGCAATTAAATAACTTGGCCCGGGAAAATCAGGGTCTATAATGAATTTTGAACAAGGTATGTTGGAAAAATGAGTTAAGGGCTTCCTTTGGTTGATCTTTGTGGGCCAAATATGCAATCAGCATAACTTCATTGACGGCTTTTCTCCTAATCACATTGTAGCAGTCAATTATGCGTTGATTTGTTATTTAAACTTGGAAGTTTCCAACTCAACTCGTCACTTGAATTTCATCAGCCTATAATTTATTGATGGAGAAAAGTAAAAACACTATCTTTCCAAACTTAAATCTTTACTGGCTTGACTTGCGCACCCAAAATATTGGCATATAAGTCGCATATCCTTGATTAAATTATGTGAAGATTGACTCTGGATCATTATCTTCTATTATTGTGGCCATTTTCTCCGAAAAAGTGCATCAAACACGTTAACAATGCGAGTATGTCCCCAAAAGCATTTTAAGAAACGCTTTCAACTAAAAGAAAATCTTATATGAAAAATGTTATGCAGATGACAACTGTGAAATATCCTAAACAAGCCCTTTTGGGTCCAATTTTGTTGGATGCTTAAAACGCAAGACAGATTCTTTGATTGGCTCCGTCACGTCTCCATTGTACATACGGTAGTGTGAATCATCTGAAAACATTATTGATGTTTTTGCTTTATTTGTTACAAGTTCCATTAGTCTATTGGGGAGAGCATTTGTTTATGCATTATCTTAAATATCCGCCAATGCTTTGGTATAGGTGTATTTGTACCAACTATCTTGTACAAGGCAATAAAAAAAAATAAGAAGATTAGCCAACAAGCAATACATAAACCTTAAATATTACGACTCCTTTGGAAAATTTTTCGTATAGACCACAACTTGACAGGATAACACAAGCTTTTGGACCAATTTAACTATAAGGACCTAAACCAATTATACATTAGGTAACATAAGTCACCTTCTCTCTTTATGGCTTACACTGAAAAGAAGCCTAAACTAACGCTCAAAAGGGAGAATAGAACAAGCAATAAAATTATGATGGTGGTTAGTTCGTCGAAGAAAAAGGTCATCACTTTTTAGGTTCCCTTCATAATAAGAAAGAATCTGATTATTATAGTTTCAATTTTCAAACAAGTTCCGTGACTTGAAATTCAAGGACAAAATATTCTTCATCATTGGGTCAAATCCTTGATGTCTGAGTTTGACAGAAATTAAAATTAACAGATTTGTGTCCACATGCTTTTTAATCAATTAGGGTCACCAAACTATTGATGGACCAAATACAAAAGCAGAGTTAAGCCCGCCTTTTGGTTTTCTTGTGCTTGGGTTGAACCTTGGGTGTATTTATTGGAAGCCCATACTTAAATCCTGGGAGAGGAGTAGAGGATTGGATTGCTTTGGTTAAGTTCTTGTAGAAGAAATGAAGGCCTTAAAATATATATTATGATGTAAACTTGACATGGGCTAGCCTCTCTTTCTGATTTCAAATTATAATTTTTCCCTGGTGATGTGTCATTACCGCAACTCAAAACTGTTGCTCCTGCGCAAATCGCAATGCACGTTGGACTGAATTTTGCCACGTGGTTTATTTATTTAAGATCATACTACAAAAAATAATAGGCTTCCTTATCCTAGTCGGAAAACAAGAACATTGTCTTGTATAATTCGGAAATCTATC
This sequence comes from Erythroxylum guanchezii, assembly GCA_025629825.1. NCBI lineage: Eukaryota > Viridiplantae > Streptophyta > Magnoliopsida > Malpighiales > Erythroxylaceae > Erythroxylum > Erythroxylum guanchezii. The sequence goes on from JAOTAX010000197.1 coordinate 32,351,347, forward strand.
TTATTTATAATTCCACTCCACCCTAATAAGTCATCATATTCCATCCGCAACAACGACCAAGTACCAAGCCTTGGGGTATTTACAATTCATCGTGTTAGCGTTACGAGCTCATAAATAAAACAGCATAGCTTTCATCATGTCGTCAAGTTGCAACGCGAGGGTTTGGAAGCTGACGACGTCTGACAGCCAGGTTTTTAACGTGAAAGAGAACATGGCCGTCATGTCTGAAACAATCAAGTTGATGGTGGAAAATGGTGTGGCCGGCGGTGAGATTCCGCTACCTAATGTAGACGGTCCCACGATGGCCAAAATCATAGAGTGGTGGAAAATGCATACGATCTATGGTACCAATCTCAACGTTGATGCAGATACCAACAGAGGCGAGTTGAAGGCTTGGGAGGCTTGTTTTCTGGATGTTGATACACATAGCCTATTCGATCTCATAATGGCAACGGATTACCTAAACATTCACGACTTGTTTGAGAGGGCTTGCCAAAAGGCCGCACAGCTCTTTATAGGCAAGAGTCCTGAGGATATTCGTATTCTCTTTGGTATCCCAAACGATTTTACTCCAGAGGAAGAACGCCGGATTCACATGGAGAATGCTTGGGCTTTAGAGATTTGATTCTCTTTCTTGTCTAGTAATCTGTATTTCTTTGTTTTGTTTACTTTTTCAGTGCTTCTTCTAAATCATTGTAAGGAACTTCTCAAATATTTTTTACTCAACCCTATTTTTTTACCTTCCTAGTCACATACACTAAAACACCGTATATGATATATATCAACTCTACGTTAAAAAAATTATTTACTCGGCCTTTATGTCTCTATCATCTGAAAAATACAGGAAATAACGTACTGCAATTGGCCGAAGAACAAGAACCGATGACCCCTGTTTCTCTTAATGGTTACTCGTTAACCACGATCCATCTTCAGAAAGCATTCCGCTGTGCCTATGATACGTAATTAGTAGCTTGTGAACATTTTGTAAGCAGAATGAATAAAGCGGCAATGAGTTTGCTAGCCTGCTAGAGGACCCAATAACTTCGCCTGTTACCGTTTTTTCCTTTTGGGGCGTGTCATGCCAAATTCTTCTCTTTCTTCTGACTCTCTCAACCGTTTCTTCTTCTTTCTTTGCTAAACACTGATCGTGTCATTACTCGTTCAATCAATCAAAAAATATTTTCTCAAGTACATTTTTATTCAAAACTCACCTTCGACCCTTCACTATCGATTACCAGTAATTTAGAATATACAGAGTGAACTCGTTGGCACCTCCAATTTATCCTCCCACTACTACAAGACACACAGCCCAGCATATGGCAGCATGCTTACACATAACATGACACAAGACCAGGCAAACTACAGATGGACATTTTACATTGAGATTTTAAAAAATGGAGACAACCAAATCGAGAATCTACGAATACAAATGGGATCCAAAATCCAGTACAACAATTTTCATATTTGCAGATCATCCAATGAAAGCTCCTGCGCTGTCAACAACTTTAGCTTCTGTAATTCAGAATAAACAGATTATTGTCAGTGCATTTAGTTAACGAGTAAAGAACGCCGAGGTTTTGCGAGAGTGATCCCGTGATGGCCACTCCATCCCCCATACCAAAGCATTTGGCTCAAATCCTGACCCATGTGGGATGAGACCTTGGAAAGGGGAGGGATACATCCTATTGTAGGAAAAAGATATAGTGAGGAAACTCAGAACTACTTACTGTAATGAACTGGGGAGGATCATCAATACTTGTTGAACCTAGAACTATTTCCCTCTGCAGCTTACTTGAAAGCATGTGGCAAACCCTCAACTAATCATCAAATCAGGCACAAAAAGGGCATAAGATGACATAAGCAATACTAAGAAAGCCATTGTAAGAACTTCCAAAAGTATTAAATTTTTCATACCTCGGATCTTGTTGCGCCACCAACAATGAACACAAAAACACGTCGGCCCATCTTCTTGAAATCGCTAGATGTATGTCTAAGCACTGAATCACTGTACCGGCCAAGAAAATAAGTAGAATTAGAACTGATGGCACAAGGATAAATGTACTCTATGGGATCTTGAATTTCCTAGGAATACGACGATGTGCAAATTGCATAAGCATCCTTTTGTAGCATTAACTTGCATAAAAACAAAATCAACTTGATTAATCAGGGAATAACAATCGTGCAGAATATAATGTTGAGAACCACATGAGAGTCACATTTAAGAATAAATAGGTTCTTATCTAGAGATTAAGGGAAGAAATCAAATTTCCAATGCTGTGGATGGTATCCACAAAATAAAATAGCAAACTGAATGTGATTAAAAACATCGTTTTACCCAAAATAATATTGTTTCACTTAATGTATTCGGGCTTGGGGCAGGCTCAACTATAAAATTCCAAGCCCAGCCTGAAACCCCGTTAACTCGAGCCAAGCCCGTTGACTTCAGGACAGGCTGAGCAAAAATTGCCAACACTATATAGGCCAAGAACATCACCTAGAATACCCGTCATCAGAGCTCCGAGGTCTTGCCCATGTTGGTGTCCGTCTTGATCTCATTGAATGAGGAGTTTGAGATTGATTGGATGCAGCAATCGAAGTCCCATGGAAAGTGGCACTTGGGTCATTCATACATGGATATTCATCCTTGGAAAGTTCCCCTTTATTGAGTTTCTCAACAAGTTCCTAAAACGTTGTGAAATTTCAAGGTGCTTTTAATATTGCAGAAGGCCAGAAAAAGAATATATTGCAAGGTCCTTATTTCCTAGGTTTAGAAATAACCCAAGTGGTAGGAAAAAAAAAACTTGAGATTTACAATGTTAACCTAAAAAAGAACACATTCCATTAACTATCAAAATTTGGAACTCATTAACCAAGACTTAAGAAGAACAGCATTTCCTCTCCTACATGAAAAAGGAAATGACAAACATATATGCCAAAATTTATGACATATCCTTCCCCAAAGAGATACAGCCTATTTGTATGCTGACAACTGATTTGTCAAACTAAATTACGACTAAAAACTGATCCATTACGCTGGTGCTGGACGACCAGATAAATATTAGTTCAATAGTTATCATATATAAATTATGGTACACATGTCCAAAATTATCCCAAACAAAGCAAGTTATGCATACCTCTACCATGGGATAAAAGCGTGATAACTGCCATGTTGTTTCTCCCTCACCACTGCGGTCTTTTCTAGCTGCTCGTTTCTTCTGACAATTGTGAAGAATATAAATTAATATATATGAAAATTCGTCAAAGAGAAGTAAGCATTTCATGAGCTGATTTGTTCACCTTATGAATGTCAAACTTCAGAGAGAAAGTTCCACCAGAACCTTTTTTCGTATCTGAGGCTCCCCCAAGCAATCTCATATTATTCACAGCATTCATATCGTCATCTGGTAATTTGGCTAACTGAAAGAATAACGCAAATTACTCGATCAGTAATTTATACAACATATTACTGTGAAAAGCATCAGCTTAGGTAAGACAAATATAATATCTAGTAACTGACACCAAAAGTACAACAAACTACACAATCAGTTAAAGAACATTAGGAGGCCAACCTTCATTAGATTAAGACCCTTTTCTCCTTCAAACTTCTCTGGATAAATGGATGCAAGAACCATTAACAATCGCAACTTATTTTCACGCGATGCATCCTGCAAAGAAGCTTACCTCTCGATCAGTTCACTTACCAATTTGTATTAGTCCTTTAAAATTCAACACAAATACTCACCTCTTTTGTAGTTAAAAATTTAATTACATCCTTCGTTCCTGCATCTCCAAAAACCAGATCCTGCTCCAGTTGCCCAATATCTTTAAGCCCCAATTCCCGGATAAGTCTGTTAATTTTTCCTGCAATCTGCACCTAAAATGTCACTGCCTTGAAGAAACCCTAAATAGAGTAATTTTAATTGATATAATAATATAAACAAAATGTCATTTAATATACTGCTAAAGTTTGATCTTCTATGGAAAACTGAAATGCTCCACCAATTAAGGATCAGCTTTGAACAAACTCTAAATCTACAAGGACATAAAAAGATTTATGGAAAGAAAAATGTAGAAGAAACCATGCCATCCTTCTTCTTAAACTGTTGGAAAATAGAGAAAAGATTGAAATTTGTACAATGTAGAACAATAGTTGTTCACATTTTGCTTTTCCTTCAGATTGACAAATGAGCACCTTTTTCACATTTAATTATCATGAACAAACGATACTTTTGCTAAAAAGTAAAACACCAACCTCTACATGAAGGGAGAGCTTCTCAATTTGTTCACTGTATTGCGGCAATGCTTGAACCATCTTTTGCAAGTCCCTTGTAGAAAGTTCACCCTCTCTACACAAATTGTGTACTAAAGGGTGAGAAATATATCAAGACAGCAACTAATAAAACATGTCTAGTTTCAAATTTTTCCATCCCAAACACCAACCAGAAAAGGAAAACAATAAAGAACATTGCATTTGAGAACATCTATTCTTTAGCACCTTAACAAAAATAATGACTAGATAGAGAAACAGATTCTCGGCACGAAAACAAACAAAGACAAACAAAACAAGTTCCACCAGTGTTAGATTTTAGAAAACGATTGCCTTAAGCTTAGAATTTATGCAACCATGAAATTTTGCTTGCTTGACATACTTTCTTTCTTCATTGTAACAAGAAGCTCTCGTCCTTTTATTCCTTTCCTCATATACGTCCCTTAGTTCTGGATCCATAAAAGAATCCTTGCCAGCTGTAAACGTATTGTAGATCCCAAACAAGTCACATTAACCAAATTCGTCCTCCTCAATGTCAACATTCCTAATCTTGAAATTTCATCTATGCCTCCATTTGTCTTCTAACTGTTCTACGACAAATATATCACCGCCACAAAAAAATGTGGATGTGACAAGATGTAAACTTCCAGCGAGCATCCCGAACTACTAAAACAGACAAGAGGTATGATCCAGTATGCAGACAACTTAAAAGGTGATATTCCATTCAAAGACACTCAAAATAGTAGTCCTAGTCTATATATGAATCGTCTATTATAGTACCAAGTAACTGCATCAGCTGAGTCAAGAAAAAATCTTCATCTAAACATAGGACCAATGCACAATATGACATTACAACAAACAGATCCCACATAAAACATCAGCTATCGTGATTGAGTAGACATAAGCACAAAGAAGAAAAATGGCAAATTATTAACAGCCTTTAATAGCCATAATTATCAGAGACTTGAGATATGGAACAGTAAAAATAAATGCATCCAATCCTAACAGACCTTTCGTACTTAGTTCAAAGTTTGGGTAACAGAAAACAAAATGAAAAAACGATTAGCTACACGGAAAGTGGCATTCGCAAGGTCAAAGAATTTACACTAACCTTGAGCCCTGTTGGATTTGCGCAGCTTTATTTTTTGATACAAAGTTTGTCATCTTTTCGTGCAGCCGCTCACTAGCCTGACAAACCAAACAATGACCAATAAGCATCTGGAGTATGTTTCAAGTCATAAAAAGGCACAAGGACCCATCCTTACATCTGCTATATGCGCATGACGAAGCTCAAGCCAGATAGGATCATGTTCCTCCAAAAGAACCTCCTTCTTTTCAGGCGGACCGCCAGCTTTGCTTGGAACCTAAATAATGCGAGTCCTTTATATACAATTCACAGAAGAGATATAGCAACAAAAATCACCAAATTCAGAAGCAGAAACAGATATACAAATTGCCTACTCACCTCATGAACATACTTATTCCCCTCCATATTTAGCAAATCATGACAAATTGCATCATACGTCCACTCATGTATGATAGGAGCAATCTAAATATGAAAAATTGAATGCAACAATATGTCAATAATGAAGATAAATGCTATTCAATCATCACATAGTTTCTAAAAATGAAGATACCTGATCAACAGATCTGTCAAGAATAAGCAAATCACATGTTTCTGTTTGAGGAAACTGTTCAATCTTCTGTTTGTACTGCATTAGACGGTCCCAAACTCTAGCAGCAAGTTTTGTGGGTATCAGATCACGGACAGTTGTCATGGTGGTTACGTCAAGAGACTTGGCAGCACGATAGCGGACATAAGGAAATTCCTGGAATTGTTAGAAGAAAAACAATGTTTGAAATATAAATCTCTCTTAAATAATATCACAATAATGCAAACCACTATTAAGGATCATTACCCTTAATGATGCAAAAACTGTAGCAAGACGACTGGCTATCACATTCAAGCATGCATCACCATTTCGACATTCCTCATCATCAGCAAAAAGTTCCTCTAAGGCCCTCTCATTATCGGTTATAAAACCCTGTACGAAGAAATTGGCATAACAAAACACCATACCATCATAAGGTAATAAAAATATAGTTGATAGATAAACAGGACTTTCATGAAATATGTTCCCCATGGTCTGATTAAAAAATGGTGGAAAGCTTATGTTCATGTCTAACAGATTAAATCATCCAAAGACCTCAAGTTCATATTCAATATTTAGAAAGCTAGTAACTGCTGTCTGAAGGCACTGGTGAAAAATTCCTAGGAGTATTTCATCTATCCTTTCATCCTGTTTCTTCTAGCACTCTACACAGGATATTCCGCAGGCCAAACATGGTTATATTTGAGTATCTGTTACCCCATCAGAAACCACAAACAATTGCTCTATAATGAACCTTTTTTTTTTCTTGGAAAAAAACATTACTTTAGTGCAGTCTTCCTTCTCTCCTATTCTGAACAGGATAACCAAGTCAAATTAACCAATAATCAAAATATCAAAAGTGTTACCAGAAATACTAAAATATGGTCTGAAAAAAAAACTCAGCACATTTTTTTAATGGATTCATTTTATGTTAAATCTAAAAGCATTAGTCTGAAAGTGGGAGAACGAAAGTGAAACTGCCCTAGTAAATGTGAAATCAGCAAAAGAGAGTAAGAAAACAAAAGGCCACAAAAGCCAGAACATATTTCTAAACAAACAAAACACCATACCAAAGCTGCACATAAGCAGAACAGACCACCAGTTTTGATCAAAGGAGAGCATCCAACTGGCTAAAACTGCCTACTCTATTAAAAGATTAAAGATTAAGGATAGCATAAGAGATAATATCCTGCATCATATTATCAATTATCAGGTGTCCTAAAATGCCGCTCGAACACATATTAAGTAGCCATCGTGCAAGAACTATGAAAAATCATAAATAGCTTACAGTGGAAAAGTGAACCAAAACTATGCGAACAAAATTCATAGATAATTAGAATAATGGTGATTGCCCATGGCATGGATAAGATGTTGGACCAATTCTATATTAGAGTCACATACCTGGCTGTCTATGGCAAAATACTCCAAGTTCATCTGCATAACCAGCCAAACAAGGGGGGGAAAAAATCATTATCCACCAATAATTTTCCTTTATATGAGGAAAGGTCTAAACTACCTGGCAAAAAATTGGTTCACCACCTTTATCTACATGATAATTTGACAACAAATGAGTGTCGTACCTCTCTCAATGCACCTATGCGTGGTAACACACTTGCATCTCTCTTAATATGAGTAACCAACTCTTTTGAAATGGGTGAACTGAAGAAAACGTATGCCCTTCACAGCCAGAAAAGAGAATCAATTGGAAAATATGTGCATATAGGACTTTAAGAAGTTAAACCAAAACTTAAGATCATTAATAAAATTCTGCACATACTTCTTGTATAACGGTGACTTCCCAGACATGTCCGATAAGAACATGATGACACTACAAAATAGGATAATCATTAGAAAACAACTATATAAATTAACAGGTGTATAGCTGCTTGTGTGTATGAATAGTGAAGGCAAATCTAAACATTAGAAAAGCAAAAACAAAGCAGAAGAAGAAAGAAAAAAGGGAAAGGGGAGAAGACTAACAAATATTCAATAGAACGCCAGATAACTATTTTAATATGGTATGTAATCCTACCATACGACTCAAAAGCTCAGTTAAAAAGGCAGGTCTGAAAAAAGTTCAGGTATCAAGCTTATCAAACTCAAATTTATTTGACGATATTATTGAATACCTTCCATTATACCTAAAGCCCTTTAATAGTTTAACTTAGTTAGCTTTCTGCTAAGAACACATGTAAATCCAATTCAGAAACCCAAAAGCTGTAGTTATCATATTTTACACTTTTATGCTTTTTTTGTTGATTAACACATATTACAATACATATATCGATGTGAATTTTTTCATTTAAATTTTTACATAAGAGAAAAGCTAAAAAAAATCACTTAAATAACTCAAAAGAGGGAACCAAGAACTTAAATGACAGGAAAAGACCCAATTTGACAACTCAAGGAAGCACCATGACAATCAATATGGGTGGTAAACTAAAGAACAGGAATATTACTTCTCCTTGGTCGGTTGGATAAAGTATATAACATCCATGGAAGGCAATGGCTGCCTTCGTCTGTATATGTCTTCAACCACTGCAGGAAAACATGATAAAAGTTTTACAACTTCTAGGAATGTTGATGATGTACATTAATTTTGCGCTACCAAACCAAAACAAAATAACCCTGGTTGTATTATAAGTTGACCAATTGCCCTATCATTGAATGTAACGAAACTTAACAGTAGCATCTTTCAGCCTTGGACTGCAGCATATTAATGTGAAAGTCTTGAGATTGGTTACTTCAAGCTCATAGGCAGGTTGTTAGATGGGTTCTTTTATGCTCCAGAATTAAGGGAGGTCTCTAAAGGAAGAATTGAATGAACGAGAGTTACTTCACAAAGTGAAGAAAGAAACAATGTCAAGTATGCGTAAATGGCATGGTTGCATGGTTCAAGCCTGAATCAATTGCTTTCTAAAGCTGAGCAGGAATGGAACTTGTTCAGGATGCCTCCATATGTTCGTCTTTCATGCCAAGAGTCAGTATCCTGCGCAGATTTGTATTACCTTGTTTCTACAATACATGGTTATATTTGTTTAGGCGGTAATAACAAAATGCTGGTACATGCAATGTGCTCAGTTATTGTTCCTTTTTTGGGTTGGTGGAGGTGGAATAAATTGGAACCAGGCCTGTCAATTTTTCATTAGCAGTGTTATGCACAAAAAAGAAGAAAGCTTCAGCGCATAAATATCTCAGGAACAAAGGAGAATAAAATAATAAGTTCTACGATTAAAATTATTCAACTATAACAAGTGATTGTTATTCTCTCATATAGTCCTAGAGGGTATATGTTTGGACAAATTATGTAAGGACCAAGAAAGTTTTCCCTAATATCTAGAATTCACCCTTTCCATTCTTACATGAAACTCCTTCCTGAGTGATATCAGCCATCTTGCATGAGTAAGACATGATCTTTACAGTAAGTTTGTCCATTATGAGAACCTGCACATAACAAGATCAGGAAAACTTTCATGAGCCATATGCACACAAAATTATAACATAGCAATACTCGACATTGATATGATGCTATAACAGAGGATATAATATGGGAAAAGCATAAATATATTGATTAACTTACAAAAGTTTCACAGCCTCTTATTAGAAACAGCAGGATAACATATGTAAATAAAGGCAGAATAGTCAAATGCCCAGGTAGTCAGGCAGGGAGAGGTATATGTGGATCGGACCAAAATGTATTCAACCAAACAAAATAAGTTGCAAGAAAAGAACCAAAAGACCTAATACTTCTCTGAAAGATCTTTTCCATATCAAAGCATGATAGATGAGATGATTGAGCATGTCTTTAACAGGTACAGAGCTTTTCAAATTCATTAAATCTCAATATATTCACTATGAAGAGAAGCCATATTCACTTTGATCCCTTATTTTGCAATTTAGATGAGAAGAACCAGAGATCTGTCTCAAGCTATGTCATTTATTGGATGTATATATATATATAAGAGTTCCATAACCTTCTTCTCAACAAAAGCAGAACATGTCCAGTTTTTTCATTACAAGTTATTTCTTTAAAAAGTTTTAGATCAAATGAGAACCACAAAGTTGAAATGGTTGAAAGATAATTTACCCTCCACGTTGATTTTGAGTCTGCCCTTTTGGCTGAACGAAGCATTTCATGCAATAATCCTGGACAGGCAAGAAAACAAAATCACATCAATAGCTGAGAAACTAATTAGAAACTCATTAATGTCAAGACACCCAATGGGATTAAAACATGAAGATATAGCAATCAACTTGAAAAGTTAGTACTCTTGAATCTAGGACACTTTATCAGACGCTGGAGAATAACAGCTGATGATCTTTAGATGAACACAAAAAGAGAAAGTTTAGGAACAATTTCTTCTGGATGCATATCCAGTAAACATCCAAGTATATTCAAGTTGCATCACGGATGTACTGAAAATTCACAAGTTCACCAATGGCTACTATTTGACCACATTGATTGTCTTGGTCTCCCTATTACCTCGAGAAGAAAGCAATAACATTAAATTCAAAAAGAAAAGGCAAATTATATTTTCTTAAATATTATATCCTACATGCCGTGCGACTAGCCTTATTACAAGGATGGAGTTGTACTAATCTATATTTCAAGCTCAAGTCATTTTTATCCAAATTGCACAAGTAAGCACTAAATTCCTTATCAAGCCAACCACTACAAAATTGTAAACTCTGCAGCAATACTGAAAAAACTAGATCAAAATTCAGTTTCAAAGAGATGAATAGTGTTTAGTTAACCTAACTGCAAATCACCAAGTTGGTAAGTTCCATAGCAATTAACACATTGCAATAACTAGAGCTGTGCTACAAATCAACAAATCCCAAAGTATATAAAAAAGCTTAATTTAACACTAATTACTCAAAATCAACCAAACAGGAAAACTAACTTCACAAACTCTAGAAGGTCCACTGAAAAGAAACGAAATAAGCAACACAAGATCACAAATAACTTAAAGTAAACGAATAAACTCACGTTCACGAGTGAGTTGTCGGAAATTCCTGTATTCGGCGCCATAGGAAGAAGACGAGTCAGAATCGGAGAGCGACATTTCCCGGCCGATCACGCGAAGGCTCCGATTATCTCTCTCCCTTAGACCTCGCTGTTCAGCGTCGATTCCTCCCCGATCCGGAAACGACAATCAGAGAGAGGCTCAACCAGAGAAAGAACAAATCGGTAAAGTGAGCGAAACAGAAGAGAAAATGTACAGATCAAGACGTTAAATGAAAACAGCGAACCGGGATAGAGAGAGAAAAAAGGATGAACGGGAATGAAAATCTTTCAGTTAAGATTTGTTTAATTGTAGTTTTTAAAGATATGGGTCTATTATATAATTTTACAACAATGGGGGCTTGACGCCTACCTAGAAGCATGTTTTTGACTAACCAGCCTCGTTGAACCGGCAACCGCGATTTCGCGTTTCGTCTCCGGAAAAGTATTGGACCGGAGGCAATGGTATGCTATTGTGTGATTGTGAATTTACACTATAGCCCTTTTATGTATTGGAGAGAGAATTTATTGTTGTTTTATTTTCTATTTGAATTGAAGATTTATTATTAATGTTTAAATCTTAAAGGCTAGAATTTTAAAGTTTAAAATATTTAATCGATATTAGACAGAAATAAAATTAAAAATTTTAAAATATGATTTAAAAAATTGTGTTTATTTATTAAAAAAATAAATTTTTAATTAAATAATTATTAAATAAAAATTAATTGAATGATTCTAGTTTATAGTTAATTAATAAATTGATTATTTTTTAATAATAAGTTTTAAAAACAAAAAATAATGTTAAATCTTAACGCAGAAAATTGAAACAAAAATACGGACGGCCATTTATTGGAATTATTCAAAAGAACTTGAGGGTGGTCAAGTTCCTAAACTCATTCAAATTAACCAAGTATTTGAAGGAAGGTTCCATATTTAGTTATAAAATAAGTAGTGGATTTTGAGACTTGGGCATCCTTAATAGTTAAGCATCTACTTGTTTTATTATAAAAAGATACAGTCAGAATCTTAATATGTACGTTCTACCAATTATTCGAGTTCCACAAGGTAAGAGAATGGGAACAAGATTCTCTGTCCAGTTTTATGATGTCTTATTGTGTCTAGTAAATTTCAGCCATTCATTTATACGGGTCCCGTGTGAGTTTTACATAAATAAACGTGAGGCCCGCATAAATGAATGACTAAAATTTATTAAACACAATAAAACATCGTAAAACTAGACAGAGAATCTGAACTCAAGAGAATGGCGATTATATGAACAGGGACGGAGGGGTAAATATTCCATTTCGATGTATGTGCTTGGTCGTCAATATTGGATGGATGCCAAAAGTGATAATACAACAAACTGGAAAATGACTCGATTTTAATAGTCCAAGAGTTGAGAAATTGTAGACAAGTTAGGATTGAATTTCTTTCCCTTTTAGAAACAATTTCTTTGAAAGCTGCTATCTGACTTTTCTCCATCACCAATGTAAAACGTGTAAGTCGTAACTACTAGGTCCACGCCAAAAGCGTATGTTGTAACACCAAGATCAAAGGCCCATTGGCCCATGTCTCTACTAATTCTTCCTTAAATGTAAGCATGTTTCGCGTTGAAAATTATTCCGTTGCACCGATGCACGCCCATGATAGAGTTTTTAGTTAAATGAAATAAAATGTAATAATTTATAATAACATAAAATATAAATAAATGTAATATTAAAAGTTTGTTGTTTAAAGTGATAGAAGGATTCATGATGTAATATAGTAAAATACTATTTGAATGAATGATTTATAATAGAATATAGTGTAAAGTTATTTATCATTTTACATTTCATCTTAAGTCTACCAAATCGGGAGTTTTTCATTTTTACTATTTATAATGTAGTGGGATGTAATATAAAACTCTCCTCTTCTATCTTATTTCATTATAAATTCTCCTCTCAAATAATAGATTACTGTTACATTTCATTATATTTCATTAATAAACTCTCAACTAAACATAGTCTAAAGAGTTAATTAGAACTATGGTGATAGAGTTGGTTCTAAACCAAAACTTAATTGATTTTAAGGCTGAACAAATTTTTGAGTTGATCCGAATTTTTCAAATTTAAGTTTATCTAAATTTCAAACTTTTAAAAAGTTTTAATTCAAAATAAAGATTTAGGTTAGAACTCATAAACAAAAATTTTAATTTAAAAAAATAAAATCAATCCAATAATCAAGTCAAACTTTCTATATTGATTTTATGATCAAGAATATTACGTGAATTTAATGCTATAAATCATTTTAAATTTGTCAATAAACCATTAACGAGGCCAAAAGCGACTTCTTTTTATAACCTCTAGATGTGTACCCACTGATAATCACATGTTAGGATAAATAATAAACTGCATTTTCTCAAAATCTTGTTTTTTGATTTAATTCATCGACCAATTACCACGGGGGGTCTATGGAATGGGTCCCTATGAAATCAAATCCCTAAAGGCTTAACCCAAGAACACAAACCCATGACAGGTCAAATACTAAAAGCTCTTTAAGGAATCCCAATCCCGATTAGACCACCCTAAAACTTAAAAAAGGCGCCAAAAGTGAATTAGCTCCTGCATTGCTATAAAATAGTATTAATATTTTGTCTTTCAAGCCATATCATAAACAAACAACTTGATTATGGGATATGATAGAAGCAGACAGAAAATGGACAAAGATTCAAGCTTCAAAGGAAGGGGCACTCTGAGCTCATTGTGATTGCAATGACCATCCTAGTTCTTGTCAGCCAGCTTGAGAAGGAACAACCCCACACAGTAATGAATCAGACCATAGAAATAGAGATATGAGCTGGCAATGCCATACCAAGAAAACGATATCCAAGAGTAATGGCTACATTTCCTAAACTCCTCTGTAATAACTAATAAACTTAAGAAGATCCAAAAACGAATCACGAGCGGCATCGGCATCCAATCTTGTATACGCCTTTTCTTTGATTATTCCTTCCACATAGGTGGGACTGGGAATCTAGAGTAGTGTCTGGTCTTTCATTGAATGGAGAACTCAATCTCCAAGAACTGTAACAATATATGACAATCATATTGACTGCACACAGAATAAAACAAAGTTTTCCTAGAAAATGTGAACTTGTAACTTTGAAACATCCAAAGGAAAACTCCAGTTCAACAGTTCAAACACACATTTTTAGTCACTCAATATGCAAATTTATTAAACAACTGCAGAAGATGTTTTAAACTAATCACAACATTGTGAAAGGCGAAGGTGTTGAGCCCTTATAATTGCTAATCCCATTGCTCCAGTACCTACACACGACCTTGCATTTAACCACGTTGCCATACACATAAAATCCAGGTGCAACCATGATTCGAACCATGGTTGGGACCAAGTTTCTTGCCCTGTCTCCACCTACGTCCTCCATGTAAATCGTGTCAAAGCTCACTCCTTTATCCACTCTAAAGATTGTTAGACATGGGTGCACCGAGTTGGCCAAGAGGTGAACAAGCCACACACTTTTAGAAGCACAAAAGAATGCCTGCAACAATGGCTCGGCCCAAGCTCGGTTCCAACCCAACATAGCTACTATTTCATTCATTTTCCTATCACAGAACTTACTGAACTCCTCGCTGAAATGCCTTGTCCCTTTATTCAATACCTCCTCCCATTTCAACTCCTTAAGCACATTAAAAGATGCGTAGTTGGCTTCACATCTAGCGATCGGATTCAGTACTTGATTTATTGAACCCTTCTGAAACCCAACAGACTCAAAGTCTTCAAAGAAGGTTTTGCTCAAGAGGGCTTCAAGGTAAAAAGGCACAGTTTTTGAGTTCTTGGAGATTGAAATATTGATATCATAAGGTTGCAAAAGCATAGATAATCTCTCAAAGACTCTGCATCCCAGGTGTTTTAGCTGCGTTGTCAATGCCCTGCTTAAGAGTCGAACAGAGGATCTAGCTTCTGATACTAAAACCAAGAATTGCTCTATCGCTTTATCATTAAAACCTGCAATATTCGGTTCACGACTGATCACACTGTGACCTTTTCCAGTCTGATAAGGTGAATTGCCGCTACATTCCTCGAGCCCCGACTTCAGATTGTGGCAATAAACTTCAAGCTTGTTAAGCTTCTTCTCAAGTTCAGTCATAGAGTGCTTGAGCCTTGAAGCTTCAAGAAGCGCTTCATCTCTCGTTCTCGTAGTCTCAGTCAACTTGTGTGATAGCTCAACTACTGCATGCTTCCATTGGTCGTCTCTGACCGTCAACACGTCAGAAGATTTTGGGCTCTTTCTAACAAGTGAAGAGAAGATAGACTTGAAAATCGCATTAGGACTTGGAATGGATGAGGAGAGCCTGTTTAAGCCATTATTATCCAGAGGAACAACAGAGATCTTCTCTCTCGCGTGTGGTCGACACTTATTGCACGAGACTGAATCATTACTAACGCATTTCTGACCAATCCACTGTCGTCTCTTAGAGTTTACAGGCTTGGTGTATTTGTCATGAAATGGTGTTCGATGGTTTGTTGGAGTTGATCTTGTATCTTTACAACCAACTGTTGTAGCTTTGATTGGACTAATTCTCTCGTCACTGCATCCATCTTCTTGATCTTCTCTTTCGCATTCCTGAATCTGCCTTACCCGATAAAAAGAAAAAACAAGACTAACATATCAGCGAAGCAAAGAAATCCTATCCAATAAAATAAAAGAGACTGCAGCTTTTGCAGTGGTAAAGAGTCAAAGAAGCTTCTTGCTCATGAAGCAAACGGGAGCTGTACTTACAGGAGTGAATTGGAGGGGTTGATGGGGATATGGAGAAAAGGAAGAGGATTTAGAAGAAGGAGCCATTCCTGTCTTTCTGTAAGAAAGAGTTTGGCTTGTTTTGAGCTATAGAGTATTCTTGGGGTGTTTTGAAATTACGAAGATAAGATGTGTCGGGGTGGAATGATGCAAAATTTATGTTTCAGTCTCTTATTCGTTTTCTTTCACCTTCTTGGCTCGTTTAACTTGTCATCTTGACCGTGAATCACGAGACAAATATTAACAGCCCTTACCAGTGTCTCTGCCTACTGTGCATCACGTTTTTGTCACAATTCAAGTAGTGTCAGCAATTGTTTTCTTATTCCTTTTTCCTTCTATCTTCGTACATGCACATTTCGATATGGGTACAATTTCCCTCTTTTTTAGAAGTGTTTTACCTGTACTTGTCAAATTATATGTTGCTTGATATAATGTAATAGAATGTGTAGTAGAGTAATTATTGTTTATTATAGGTATAATTTTATTATTTTCCCTTGTAAATATAAATTGAATATTAAGTTATGACTTTAATCTATGCACATATGACATTTGTTAGTGCTTTGAGAAACTCAGAGTGAAGAAACTATCTCCATATGTAGAGTATTCTTCCTGCAAGTATTCAATGGTAGGAGCATGGGCCACCAAACCGATCTTCATCATCCTAATAAACATTTCATATTGTCATAATTTCAAGGATCTTATAACACAAAATGTGATAGACTACCGACTTTTTCTTATTTTGATTATTTTATTATACCATAAACAGAAAATTCCAAGCTCACCTGCTTAGTTAGCAAGCAAATAATTAGTACAAAGTATAGAAAATTGAGCACCTAATTAGTTAGTTACTACGTGATAGTCGTAGAACTAACATTAAACCAATAGATCATCAGTTAAGTTTCAAATAAGAAGGATTATCCTAAAACCGCAGAGCTAAAAATAAGTGGCCATTACTTAGGGTAGGGTATGCTTGGTTTCACAAATTTGTGTTTAGTGTATGAAAAGTCGGAGCCTATCCTCTTGTCAATATGAAAAGAGAGAAGAACTAGCTAATTCACTAACATGCACAGGCACCAAATCACATATGAGTCGGAATCCTTAGACGCCCACCCAATTTCACCAGGGATTGTGCATGCAAAAAGTTTCTTGTTCGACGAGTAGGATAGAGGATACCCAAATTAGGGATTCTTTTGGACGGTGTATTGCTGGAGGCACTTAGCCAAAATCTTCAGCATGAAAACAAAATAAACTGCATAATCCTTTGCACAGATGGGCACTTCTGTGTTTCAAGTTTCAAATGATCACACCGTAAAGTATACAAATACATGTATGATTTAAATGAACATCATCCTTAGAGCAAATGCTAGGAGGCCAAGGTGTGAAATTATGGAATACCATCAACGATAAACATATTGTTTCCTCAGAAAATCAAACAAGAAGTAGAAGAAATGAATGCTTTTTAGCCAAGGATTGCATATCATTAATGATTTTCCTATAGACTTGTTATGTGTAAGGATTAAGTGGTTTTTTATATATACATTTAAATTTCATATAGAAAAACAGGTAATAAAGGAAAAGGTTATTCGACTATTAGTTCCTTTCTCTTTTGAAACGAAAATGAAGGGTTGTAAACTTGGCCGCGTTGTGTCATGCAAGGCTATCTCCGACAATTATATCAAATTTTTATATCAAATTTGGTGTGTGGTAAAATATTCTCATAATTTTTTTACGCCAAATTTGATGTTATTTTAACTATTTTATACTAAATTTTTACACTAAATTTTTTTTCAAAGAATATACTATAATAATTTAGTTATTAACTAAATTATATTATATTTATATAACCATAATAATTTAGTTATTAATTAAATTAATTTATATTTATACTATATTATTTATTTATTAAAAATAAAAATATTAATCATTATTCTAATTAATTAATATACACTTTATATTAAATTAACATTATTTACAAAATATATTTAATATTATTGCAACAATAAATTAATAACATACACAAATATATGTACATTTTATTTTTAAAATCAATGGTGTGGTTTAAATTTATATACTTTTTATTTCAAATTTACTTTTTGTTCTTAACATATTTTATTAATGAATTTATAAAACTTATAAATTATAATTAAAAATAAATATTAAAAATAAATTTAATATTATATTCAATATTAGTCTCATTTTAAATGTCTCAATGAAATTTTTGTAATAATATATTTTGTATAAAGTACTAAATATGTTAAATTTAATTACTTAATAAATTATATAAATAAATCAATTCGTGAAAAGAATATAAAAAGAAAATATTAAAAATTAAAAAGATAGAGTTATCTTTTTGTATTTTTAGTGCAATAAGTAATAATACACCAAATATAATATATTATTATTTATTGCATTATTTTAACGTGGACTTTTAGACTTTTAGTACTTGATTGGAGTAGATTTTTTATTTCAGTGCCTTGGTCGGAGATGATATAAGGATATTAAACTCAGGTTTGAAGTCGTGACTGGAAGAGGAGAATGTGACTGAGCGAAAAGAAAAGCCAACATCAGGTAATTAATGAGAAGATGTCACATCTCGAGTCTCCAACCGTAAAAACGCATTTACTTCACTGATAGAACTTTTCATCGATGCGCATTTAATGCCTACCAGCCAGGTCTAAGTCTAAAAAGACTTGTAGAGACGGGTGACACCCTGATGGGACCACTTGAAGATAAACCTCCCACTTGTCTCATTTATGTTGTTCACATGCAAAGTCTCGCCCTCTCTCTCCAAGTTCACATGGACTCACCCCATAACTGTTGTACCTCTTCCGAGCACTATAAACTTGTTCTATAAGTCGTGCCTGCCCCTTTTCACCATATCCAGCACTTTACTTACGGGCTAATTCGGTGCAAGTAAAAATTAATCTAAAAATAAATAATTTAAAGACGTCTTTTTACAGTTAAAATTTTTTTAAAATATGTCGTGAGTTAAAAAAAAAAGGGTTTAACTAAGATTCAGCTTTTCCATTTGATCGTTGAATAACAAAATTTTCTTAGAAACTGTCTACTTGTGACTTTGAAAATGTAAGTTAGAATTTTAATAAAATTCAACTATCTAGAATACATTACCTTGTCTAATTAGATGATCATGAAATGCCTGCATGTGGTTAAGGGACTAACACTTGTCCACCTTGCATCCAAGAAGAAAATGTTAATCCATCCATATACAGACAAAATTATGAGCAAACGAACCAAGCGTATGTGAGCTAATACCATAAGAGCTGACTTGACTTTTGGCCCTGATGTGTTGTTACGATAAAAACAAAACCAGTTCTGTTGGCTTCGATGAGTTCGATATTTTACTTTTATAGATAATGTAATGTTATCTGTCAACCCTTTTTAAACAAAACCCATCTAGGTTAAATGCAATAAATTTATTCCCTGATTTAACCATTCTTATTTTATTTATACGTTTTAAAAACTATTCTTATTCTTATTTATTAATTTTAAATTTCTAATTTTCACTAATTACAAAATTTCTCTTATTAAAAAAATAAAATGTTATCATATGGAACCTAATATATATATATAGATAAGTTGCACATCTATTGAATATGATATAAGAAAGGTATGATCGTTAAACAAGTAGAAGTAAGTCCTTAAATATTAAATAAAACTTATTTAATTTACACTTACTTCCACCAATTGTTTTTCTTCGGACTGGTTAATGATTGTTAGTTTATGACTTTGCAGTTGATTAATTGAAAAAGTTTTAAAAATTTTCAATAGAAAAACGAACAAGGTACAATTTTTAAATCAATTTGTGTTTTATTTAAATTCATCTAATTATCGGGATCTGCTCTGATAAAATTTGAAGATAATGATGAACACAGAAATGAAAGTAAGCTCTCAATTATATAGAGAGGAAAATTCTTATTTCCAGAACCTTGCAAAGAGTCGTGTTTAAATACACTTTGTAGAGCTACAGTCGACGGTTAACCATCAAAGAAGAAGAAGAAAACTAGCTAACACAAGCTGAGCTGGCAAGCTAAAAAACTAGAACCGAAAAAGAGAAAAAAACAAATAATGAAAATAATAAACAGAAAGGCGAGAAACCAGAATGAGCGCCAACACCCCCCCTCAAGCTGGAGGAGGTGACTTGAACATCCCCAACTTGGACAAAAGACGATGAAACTAAGGCGAATGTAAAATCTTGGTCAAGACATTAGCAAGCTGATGCGTGGTAGGTAAATAAGCAAGTTGCAACAACTCTTCCAAAATCTTTTCCCTGGTAAAATGACAATCGAGTTCGATATACTTGGTCCGTTCATGAAAAAACAGGATTCTTCGCAATGTGCATAGTCGACTAATTGTCACAATGCAAAGTAACAGGAGTTAAAGACATGACCCCAAGTTCTTCCAGTAAGTGGACAATCCAGGTAAGTTCAACGGAAGCATGGGACATAGCCCAATATTCAGCTTCAGTCGAAGACCAAGCAACAGTAGACTACTTCTTCGACTTCCAGCTCAATGGAGAATCACCAAATTTAACAAGATAACCAGAAATTGAACAACTAGTAGTAGGACAAGAGGCCCAATCGGAGTCGCAATAAGCATGAAGATGGAGAGAACCAGAACCAATAAAATAAATACCATCACCCAAAGAACCACTAACATAACGAAGAACATGCAATAAAGCATCCATATGAGCCGTGTGAGGATATTGCATAAATTAACTGGGGGTCTGAACAACATAGGAAAGATTCGGGCGAGTGTGCGTCAGAAAATTCAACTTCCCAATGATCATGCGATAAACGGTGGGATCAGCAATAGGAGTTCCACTTGTAGGACCAACCTTAAGATGCAAAGGGAGAGGAGCAGGAGCGGCCCTACAAGAAAGCATATTCTGATCACGTAAAAGATCCTGAGCAAACTTCCTCTGAGAAAGCACAATACCATTAGCAAGATACGAGACTTCAAGCCCCAAAAAATAGTGTAAAACACCCAGATCCTTGATGGTGAATTGCTGATCAAGATAAGACTTTAAAGCTTCAATTTCAGCCAAGTCAGAACCAGTAACTAGAATATCATCGACATGTTAGAGTAGTGCCCTAAAGGCAATCGTCTTTAGCGCGTTTTGTACAAAGTGGTGTACAATCTTTATGCATTAATAAAGAAAGGCCTTTTTCGTTAATTTGGTGTTCATTATTTATGAATTGATGTTGATCAATAAACCAATTAATGAAGTCCATGATATATGACATAGC
>JAOTAX010000197.1:32374335-32394220 GCA_025629825.1 Erythroxylum guanchezii
GAATTGCTGATCAAGATAAGACTTTAAAGCTTCAATTTCAGCCAAGTCAGAACCAGTAACTAGAATATCATCGACATATATAGCAACAATGATAATCTGCCCTGAGGTCCGCTTGATGAATAAACTATAGTCATGACTCATGCTTAGAAGACACAAAACCAAGATGCAACAGAGCAGTAAATAATTTCGAGTACCATTGACGACTAGCCTGTTTGAACCCATAAAGCGATTTCATCAAGCGACAGACTTTATTCTCAAGATTCGGAACCCCAAGAGGCACCTTCATGTACACTTCTTCATGTAAATCACCATGAAGAAATGCATTATTAATATCAAGCTGAAAAACCGTTCATTGCTTGCTGCCAAAGCAAGAATACAACGGACACTGGTCATTTTAACCACAGAAGAAAAAGTCTCAGTATAATCAACACCAAACTTTTGATGATTGCCCTTAATAACCAGGCGGGCCTTGTAACGTTCCAACGTGCCATCAGACTGCAACTTCACCTTATACACCCATTTACTGCCAATTGCTCGCTTACCCGACGGTAAATCAATCAACGCTCACGTATTGTTTGCCTGTAAAGCCTTAATTTTCGTATTTATTGCATCAACCTAATGTAGATCATTGACAGCGTCATAATAGGACGTAGGTTCAGTGTAAGTAGCAAAATTAGTAAGTTTATGCTGCTGAGAAGAAGGTAAAGTAGTAAAAGCGACAAGTGGACAAGGTAAAAGCATAGAGGAAGGAGAACGAGCATGACACATATACTCTTGTAAGTAACTAGGTGGTTTGGTAACCCTGGTGGACCAACGTAAGACAAGAGGAACAGAGGAAGGAGGAGAGGAAGATTGTGGATGGAGAGGCGGAAAAATAATATCAATAGGATGAGGAGTAGAAATAGAAGAATTAGAAGATTTAGAAAAAGGCAGGAAAATGTGAGAAAAGTCAGTAGGGGGAATAGGAAAAACAGAAGTGGTGGAGGAAGAAATAGAGGAATGAAATGGAAAATGTTGCTCATGAAACTTGACATCCCTACTAGTAAAAATTTGCTTTGTCTCCAAATTCAACAATTTTTAAGCTTTTTGGCCAAAGGGATAACCCAAGAAAACATATGGAACAGACCTAGGAGGAAATTTATTCTGGGAAGAAAAATGTGTAGAAGCATAACATAAACAACCAAAAGATCGCAAATGGCCATATGTGGGTACGACATTATGAAGGAGTTCAAAAGGAATGCTATTGTGCAGGGAAGAAAGAGGGAAACGGTTGAGAAGATAACAAGCAGTAAGTAGAGCTTCACCCTAATAAACAATGGGTAGATTAGCTTGAAAAACCAAGGCTCTTGCACAATCCAACAAATGTCTGTGCTTTCTTTCAACAATACCATTGATAAAATCTGAAGATAGTGATGAACACATAAACGAAAGTAAGCTCTCAATCATGTAGAGAGGAAAACTCTTATTTCCAGAACCTTGCAAAGAATCGTGTTTCAGTACACTTTATAGAGCTATAGTCGACGGTTAACCATCAAAGAAGAAGAAGAAAATTAGCTAACACAAGTTGAGTTGGCAAGTTAAAAAACTAGAACCGAAAAAGAGAAAAAAAATAAAAATAATAAATAGAAAGGCGGGAAATCAGAATGATCGCCAACATGCTCATAATTCATAAAAATTTTTGTTTTTTACTGCACTCGTGATTCGATCATGGTTGGATTCCAACAATGATAATGATAGGAGTATATTCTATTTATTATTTATTACAGTTATTTTAAAGAAAAATATATAGTAATTATTTTTTCACTTGGGCACAGGTGTAAATATCATAGTAAATTATTGTAATTGCCTTAATAAATAACTCTACTAAGAAACAATATCAAAATCTAAAGAAATGGTGCAAGGGGACGAGCACATCAGGCGTCTTCTAGAATGCAGGGCTTTGGCTGGTGAAAGGTTGTGGTACTGAAGGTGCCTAATAGAAAGCCCAACTGAGAAACAAGGATGCGCAATGAATCAACTGAATTCCCAATTCATCTTATATTGAGCATCGAGTTTGGGCCTCATGAACCGCACATATCTTTCCTTTTTATTTTTCTTTTTACGCCCTTTTTTAATGCCAGTAAAACATTGCGATCATGCTATGGTCTGAAATTCTAAGGATTACAGAATCCAAGGGCAACCCATTTCCTAGTTCCAGGATTCCTTTAAGAAAGTTCGCTTCTTTTCGGACACAAACTTTGGAGAAGGAATCGACTGGGGAGGGAAGCAGACGGCCAATTTAAAGTTATGGCTTGGAACGTCTTCAAGTTCTGCACAGCGCTGCGAGCCCTTGGTTCTCTTATGATGGTTTTGGTCCTTGGCATCGTCGGGGTCACATACTATGCTGTTGTTATCGCCAAATATGGTCCAACTCTATTTAATGGTGGCCGTGACTCGCTAATTGCTTTTCTTGTCTTGCTTTCGTTCCATTATTTGGTAGGTTTCAAATACCATCAACGTCCATTTCATTTATAGATTGATGTTAATCTGTCATCTTGTTTACTGTGTCTGATCCTTATGTTTCTGTGGCTGCTTTCATTAAAGTGGAATAAAGAAGTTAGCTGGGCAACGAAAGTTGTACCTTATTCTTTTTTTTTTGGCGTGAAATTAATAGTAGTGTGTTGGTATGAAATTTTTAGTGTTTTAGGGACGTTGGTTCGCAAGTTCTTGCACCGCTGCAGTTGCTTTTTCATGAACACAGTTTACCTGCCTCCTGTCAAACGGTTGGCGAATTGCCATTCCTTGTTGCAAATCATTCTGAGTCACTTACGTTGTTTTCCTTTATATGTTGTCATATTTACTCTGCTACAAGATATTAAGTTCATGTAACGTTTATCCAATATAAATAGTCAGCTAACCTGTTTGATATTGATACTCGTAAAATGCATTTCTTTATAAGCTTGCGGAACTTTTACATAAGGATATGGTTCCTATTCTGTTTCAGAGTACACCTTTTAATGTTAAGCATAGGAAAAATTTGAATGTAGATAAGGTGCACTCTTTCTTGTAACTTAAAGTTGGACTTCATGTTTGAGGTTGCATTGCATATAATATCATATGAAAATTTCTAGTAAATACCACATACGTTTGGAAAATTTTCCTTTTGTGCTTATTTCTCCTCTATTAGAAATGTTATTGTATCACTTTATGGAATCCAAATCCTTGGTTGTGTAAACATGTGCTTGGCAAGATTGGATACAATGGGAAAAGACTATATTACCAACCAGTCAAAGATTTGAAGTTGGAGTTGCTTGATTTGGTTGAGTTAGTATTCCAGAACTTAGAATTGGCAATATATTTTTCATTTTCCTTTATGAACTTCAATGATTAGGTTTATCATGTACTTTCTAAGGTACGGATCTTGTAACATTCATGAGTAATGGGACTTTAAAAGTATGCCTTTCTATATTTCTTTATGTCTAGCACAAGGAGTTATTTAGGAAGGTAATAAGCGTATAGCTTCTTCTAACCCTTTCCTAGGAGTCGATGGCTATTTATAGCTATTACCTTGACTCCAGAGAACGTTCAACACAATGCTTTATTTCCGGCCTAGTTGATCTTGATTCGACATTATTGATTTTTCCTACATAGATAATCAAAAACCACGTGGAAGTCTCAAGTACGTATTTACTGGATTCTGTCCATGCACAAGGTGGCATGCTACCCATCCTGTAAGCACATAGATAATGTAGGACAAGATACTATCGAGAACAGTGTACTTTATAAAATAACCTTGCTGATAACCACAGAAAGAACTTTTCCCATCCATGCTAATTTTCAAGAATGGATTTGGTACTGTAGTTGGCCATGCTATTATGGAGCTACTTTGCAACTGTTTTAACGGATCCAGGTGGTGTCCCACCAAATTGGCGACCTTCGGTAGATGAGGAGAGTGGTAGTGCAGATCCATTGATGGCATCAGAATATATTGGTGCAATTGTAGGTTTGAAGCAATCGGCTACACTTGGTGAGCCAGCCAATCAGCAAAGGAGATTTTGTAGAAAGTGCAAACAGTTTAAACCACCCCGTTGCCATCATTGTTCTGTTTGTGAGTTCTTGAGATTCACTTGTCTTTTAGGATGATGATTTTGTATATCATCTGCTTAAAGTCAGCTTACTTTATTGATTTCTTTTAGGTGGACGGTGTATACTGAAAATGGACCACCATTGTGTGTGGGTTGTCAACTGTGTTGGGGCATTGAACTACAAATATTTTCTTCTTTTCTTGGTAAGTTAACTGTTATTCAAAAATGTCTTTACTTGGTTTTTTACTTAATTTGCATTTGATAATTAAGTTTGAGCATTAGTATGTTTGTGTATCGATGTGTACTTAAGATATTTTGGATAGAAGTCGGTTTAACAAAATGAATTTACAAGATATGATTTCGGGTCATTATAACTTTACTCTTTACTTGCATAAATCAGTTGAAAATACTTGTGGCAACTAATAATTTTTGTTGTTTGTTGAAGTTCTTTTTCCTAGTCCATATATTTGTGTGCATATCAAGAAATTTCCAGTCTTCATTTGTCCAAAAAGCCTATGTTTCGCCTATATTTATCCCTAAGGAATAGTATACTCTATTCTTTCTCTTTCTTATTTATCTGCTGTTTTGTTTGGTTTACTTTTGTAATCAGAATTGCATAATTTCAATTGGGTTTTTGTTTTGTTGGGTTGAATGAATACATAGTCAACAAAGGAAATATTTTTCATCCATAGTTCAATTTTAGTAGGTTCAATACATTATTCTTTTGAGTGTTTCTTACAATGAAACTGAAATGCGCAAGAAGATGAGCAAAGATAACATTGTTGAAGTACTATCTAAGCTAGGTAGTTTTCCCCTTCCATTGTTGGTTACAAGCTGTTTTCCTTGCATGTTACATCAATAGGCTGCTCATAATTCTAGGTGTTAAGAGTTTCTATGCAGAAGAAATCTTTCTTTATTTATTAAACTCAATTGAATATTTCTGGGAACAGAATACTTAGTCAGAATTTTGTCACTTTTATGCAGTTTTACACATTTCTTGAGACAACTCTTGTTACCTTGTCATTGTTGCCATTGTTCATAGCGTTCTTTACGGATGGTGAAGTAAGTGGAACACCAGGAACCCTTGTAGCAACTTTTATCACTTTTGGTACGTTTTAACAAAAAATCATCATTTTATTTTCGTTTGGATATCTGTAGCACACTTTCATCTCTTTTTGCTTACTTGATTTCAGTTTTCAACCTAACATTTGCATTGAGTGTGATGGGCTTCCTAATTATGCATATAGCATTGGTACTAGCCAACACCACCACAATTGAGGTGATGCAATATGCTTTATATCTTTTCCTTCATAACCTTAGTTAACAAAAGCTTTCAGCTGGTTTATTTCATGTTTTTCATACTCAATTTATGACTTTCAGGCATATGAAAAGAGAACCAATGCAAAATGGTGCTATGACCTTGGCCGACGGAAAAATTTTGAGCAGGTTAACCTTGGTCTTGAAAATGATGTTTATTCAGTTTCTCATGTTTGTGTACGTCTACAAATGTGCCCACAAATGGTATCCCACAAATGGTATCTTCACAATTGTGTGTTTGAACGTATTGGTATTTAGCTTCATTTATAGTGATTTTCATAGCGTGGTAGGAAAAATATCTTAGTTTAGTGTTCATTGTTGCACTTCTCGGTTCACCTTGCCATTTACAAAATTCATGTTCCTTCTGTTCACAAGGTTGTGAAATTTGTGGTGTTAATCAAGATCCTGAAGTAAGTAAAAGCTTGGTAACTAGTTTCATCATTATGGATTCTAAATTTATCCTAAAAATTTCTAATTTATGCCTGCATTCTTGCTGTTGGCTGCCTAATCTTCCTCTTTATTGGTGCTGCCTTTCATAGCTTAATTAAGAAATAGAACTGTTCCCGTAACATATTTTCCTATTGGTGTATACATCTGCAAAACCCTGTAAACAGCTTTATTCTATTTGAAATTCAGTCTTGACCCATAAGAATGAAACTTTATGCAGTTGGTATATTCCTCGTATTTTACTTTCTAAACCTGAAACTAACAATGCACAAATTTAAGTTAGATCTTATTTGATCTTTAAAGCACTCATTATCTTCGTCATTGTACTTGTATATAGTGATAATGGTTGCTACATTTTGTTGGAATATAGGTCTTAGGCAGCAACAATTTCTGCAATATGCAATGTCAGTTGTAGTTGATGATTACTATTTCCAACTTTCTATAATCAGGTTTTTGGGATGGACAAGAGCTACTGGTTCGTTCCTGCATATTCCAAAGATGACATGAAAATGATGGCAGTTCTTCAGGGTTTTGAATATCCAGCAAGTCTGAACTTGGGTGAGTTAGGGCAGCGTTAAGTCTTTAATTGAATTTGGTTTAACAGGTCATCTAAAGAAGTGGCACGTATTTTGTGTATTTGTGCTTGAATTCTATTCTCTTTTTGGAATATACATAGTGTGAGGGAATCCTATCCTATGTCAGAAAAAAAGGATAAACAAAAGGGCAAGGTTCCAAATAAAGAGCCGATCACAGCAATTTCACAATCACGGGTATGCTTTTATGCCAAATATCGAAACACACTGGGATCGTCCATGTCTCTTTCCAAGTAGTCCCGTGTAATCAGATCTTCAATCCGTTTCTTGATAACTTTAACGTCAGGCTGCAAATGCAAAATGTTGAAAACGTCATATTGATATTCTCCTGTTAGTGCAATTTGTACGTTGAGTAACACACATACCTTAAACATGTGGCTCAACTGCTCAACAGTTGCCACAGTCAATTGCTGGTGATTCAACACTTTTCTACTCTTCATTATGCGAACAATTGCTGCATCAACAGCAAATCGCCTGCCTTTATCAACATCTTCAATTATCTTCTTGCCTTCATCGACTGGTGGAAGTGGAATCTGCAAATGAAATCCAGCTTAATCTTTGGTGAATTGTGAAAACTATGAAAACTGAAAGTGGATGGAAACTAAATACTCCTCCAGAGTGAGAAATTCAAACCTTGATCCTCCTCACTCTGTCAGTAAACTTATGATTGAATTCAAAATTATCTGTCCGAGAAACCGTCTTCGTGTTTGGTTCCTTGTTGAGGATCTTGTACTTAGCACATGATAGAGACTGAAGCAGTCTAACCAAGTCGTCATCCGTCAAGTTCGTCTGAGCAATGATATCGGAATAGTTGAGCCTATCCGCTTCATTGAAGAGCATCAAAATTGCCGCCTGTTAACACAAAAATCGCAAATCAGAAAACGTATGCTCTATAAAAAAAAATTAAAAATGTAGTACTCTGTTCACTAGCTCCTTATAGCCATACCTGATAAGTCGACACAACCAATTCGATAGTCTTTTGCTCAAACCTGCCATTAAGATGGCACGTTCCCAGTGAAAATATCCATGTGAGTTTTCTGCTATTAGCTTTTCTGTCATAGAAAGACTTGAAAACTTCAACACCTCTGGCCTGAAAGTAAAAGGAGGAGATGAGACTTGAAACTTTCTTGATTAGAAATTTCATGTGCAAATAAATGTAAATCAACACTACTAAGAAAAATTACTTACCATTTCAAGAGGAAGAATAAGATCAGATGACTTATAAGTTGGCCAAAATCCAGTTGTCAGAACATTTACTGTCATGTCAAATCCACATTTTATTTGTGGATTGCTTCCAAGATATTCCTCAAAGGAGTTTTGGTTATCTTTTGCCAGCGTTATATCTGTGACCTGGAATAGCCGTAAATAGCCATGCTTCAGATAACTACAGAGATAAGTGGGATAATAAACTCAGATTCGGAACTAGGTCAACACACCATCCCCTCCATCTTTGAGGTGAAGTGCCCACCGAATAGCTGTTTCAGTTTGGTTAAGAAAATCCTTTCGTAATCCTCGCCAGCACTCCTCTCAAAGATAAGACGTCGGGCAAGTTTTTTCCTGTCATGATTGTAGAAACATCAGTGAATGAAGAAATCAGTACATGAATAATGTTGTGGTACAACATCAACTGAAAATCAGTTTTACCTGCAGAATTCGGCAAAAAGGTCCTTATCACTAATATATGCAAGCAGCTTAACTATCTGCAGAACATAACCACACAGATTACACTTTATCAAAATGAGAACAGGACTTGACAAAGCTAACTATTTGTTGGGGAAGAATCTATAAACTTGTAAACCCACCTTTTCCAGGGTTTCTTCTATAGCTTCATCACTTAGTTTCTCGCTTCCACCTTTCTTGAGAGTGTTATCACAGAATGTTGCAAGAATTTCTGCACCTGAACAGCCAGCGACTGTTTTATTGCAGAATACCTCAAATGCCTCTTTCATGCCCTGTTTAAAAATATAACAAAAGGATAGATAAAGGGACAAGGAGAAGAAAATTATTACTCTTAGATAAAAAGAAACTCATCAATGCCAAAAATGAGAAAACAAAAAGTATCTTCACACCAAACCTTGTGAAATAGCGTGTGATTTTGGAAGCAATCATTCACATAAGCCTCATATTTGTCATGCAGTTCCATAATCTTTCGGATAAGGACCTGAAAAGCACACCCTTAAGAGTCAACTATTGGCCTTTCCTATTCTTTTCTAATATGATGGGCTGCAAAATGCGAAATTCACCTGCTCTTGTGCGCCACCATTTGCAGTCTGAAGAGAAAACAAGTGTCATCATTCGGGACCAAAATATTAAATTAGAACACATACATGACACCAAACGTATGCCGATTGGATTTAGAACAAATACTTTCATGACAAGACTCCATCATTACAAAGAAATCAACTAACATTAATTTCGAATGCAACAATTGCGCGACAAGATTACTTGTGTGCTAAGTATAGACCAAACAATTAGAAGGCTTATGATCATAAACTTGGTGGTTAACGATTCAAATCACAGGAGCAAGTTTAACAGGAATCATTAGAAATGCACCACAACGAAACAGCCATAAAGTAATGATGCACAATTGACCAACTATCGAATGAAGAGAAAAATAATTAAGAAAAGTACCTGGTTACTTGCAGCATCTTCAGCCTGCTGGACCAAGAGTTTTCCTTCAGCAGTGATGTACTGTAAAAGGGAGAAAAGCCGTCAGAACCATAGAGAAGGTAAAAGATACGGTCCTTAGTAAATAAATTGATAAAGGAAAAGCAACCTGCTTAAATGCAGTAGCAACAGGTTCCAAGCCTTGAGGTATGTTATGGAAGAGCCTATAAATCCTTGAAAGATCTTCGACCTAAAATGATTCAAACTAATAAATATGCAGAATGGCCGGGGATAACACTGGAAAATGCTGAAGCAACAATAAATCATTGGATACCTTTTCATCTCTCAGCAATGCTTGGCATCCTGAATGCTCCATCTCAACCAGCTGGTTTGCATACACTACCAATAACTCATGTTGCACTTTCTAGATGGAGGATAACATAATTAGCGTTAACAACCTTATTAATATTAGAATATGAAAATAACTGTAAACTTATTAGTTGTACAGTTGTAAGCATATTTGCCTACATTATAAGAAATTAAAAAGAAATAACTGTTCTGAATACTGCCAATCACTAACCCCTATCAACTTTGACTCGGTGTCTTTGTGCAAGTAGTGCAAAACTCTATCATATTCCTTCCTCAAACATTCCTCTGCCTGCAATTAAACTGAGTTTCATTCTCACAAACATTAACTGCCAAAACCACAAAGAGAAAGAAAAACCCCACAAAGTACTTGCCTTTATCATGTATTGTGGACAAGAATCATTCAGAATCCATTTTGATGCCTTACGAGAATAATAAACACCAGTATCGTCGATCATTCGTCCTTCAAAATCTTCAATATAGAAATCCATTTCTCCAATTCCCATGTCAACAAAGATACCTAAAACATTCTTCAGTAATGCTCTATCAATTTGCTCTCCTTCACGTTCTTTATTAATCTGATTCACATTGCAAGGAAGCTCAATTTCCTCGAGAAAATCAAACTAAAAATCACATTGGTTTTAACGTGCAACCAGCTAACTTGACCAACTTACCAGCAGAAGTACAGCATCCCTGGCTTTTCCACACACTTGTCTGTAAACCTGACTCACATTGAAGTGGAAATGGTAATTAAAAGAACTACAGAATATACGGCACAGATAAGATAAGCAAAAGCAGTTTATTTTCTATTCACTCCAGCGTGGAAAAGGAGGACTAAACAAACCAGATCACGGAAGCATGTCAGCCCAACATCACTGAGCGAAGGTAATGAGTTCTTGGCGACAAAGTATCGATCAAGATAATTGAAGAAGCGTGACATCCACCTAACCATAATCTTATGGTTGTTCCATCTCTTGTCCAACTCCCGCAGCATGAACTCTTCTTGTTTGTCTATTAAAGAGGACAGTACCTGACAAAGAGCAAGAGAAGACAAGAAGAATTCAACAAAAAGATAGCACATAGAGAAGTAAAAAGTAGCAACAGAAACATGATTAATTACAGAAGATTCTCACCGTAGAATCAATATAAACTTCAATCGACTCCTTGAACTTGTTATAAAGCCTCATGGAATAATCATTAAAGGACCTATGGGTGCACAAGTTGTAAACAGTTCTGCAGCATGTGAACAAATTATTAATGTATCATACGGCAAACGTGTTTGTATATATATATATATATATTTTCTTCCATAAAACAACTTTAAATAAAGTTAAAGAAAAAGTACGTGTAAAGCATTATATAATGTTCTGTAGTAAATTGCTCTGGTTTTCCATCTAAAATCCTCGTCAGCTTGTCAATACCCTTCTGCATGTCATTCCAATTTTTATCCAACTCAGTATGCTCGGGCACCATTGTCTCAAAGTCAGCTTCTGTCGAAACAAAAAGAGCAGCTTACTCAGAACCCAAAACGCACTCGACATTATCAAGTCAGAGTTAGAAAAGTTGTATGAATAAGAAACATAAATCTTAATCAAGCGAAGCCGTCACAAAATTTGAATCACTAAACGCAAAGCAAAAGAGTTTCCTAAGCATAAAAACACAGCAGATAGTACTAAGCAGACTATAAACACAAGGAACGCAACGTCGAACCTAAAGAAGAAAGAGCAAGAGCAATAAACAAAAACAAATCTTTACGAGTAAACCGCATATCATCAAATTCATTGCAATGCAGAAAAAGTAAAGAATAATCGAATATCACGCACCAGGAAATACAAAGCAAGAGAAGAAAGCAACGATCTGAGAAGCGTATGTTCGTGGATAGACAAACAGAGAAGAGGAAGAATATAATGAGTGGAGGAGACTTCAGACTATAGAGACTATCGGGAGTATATAGACGCACGCTAGTTTACTTTATGTGGCGTTGGGATTTCATAAATTACTTCCGTGTTAGATTAGGACTCCTGTACGTATTTGGATAGACGCTTATATCAGGACTCTTTAACTTGGTCACAGATAACAACGTAAGAGAGAGTGATTTTTAGGATTAGACTCGTCTCAGGTGGAACTAGCTCTCTCCTCGGCCTCTAGGAGGTGCTTCTGAACCTGAGAAAGCAGAGCAGACACCTTCATATCATCGATCCAGCTGTAGCTAATATGGACTGTGATAGAAACATGCTATCTGGCACTTTCCTTCCAAGCTTCCTCAAAATCAGCAAGTTCATCTAATCATGAAAAACCAACAAATTTAGTTTAATCCATGAGAACAAAGAAACGCAAGAAAAATAAGTAGAAAAAAAAAATGACCAATGCATATCTTCGTGAAGATTTATGTAAGGTTTGCATGGACTTCTACCTATAGAAGACAATTCATACTGTTTGAAGAACTTAATGCTCCGAAGCAAAACATTACATCAACAATAAGTTGACTCCAAAACATAACCTTGTTCTTAGTTCCCCTAGAAACCTTGTGAATTGGTTGTCCTGTTGAAGTATCTGCTTCTTTACTCTCTCCAGATGTCTCCTAATTCGCAAAGTGTAATAAATCATACTCAACACCTCTGCCCATCACAGAGGAGGTAATCGGTAGAGCATGGGCGTTAACGTGTGCATGTGTCAAGGGTTAATGTATTAAATGGACCATAACATGAACAGTAGGAAGGTTACGTAATTTTCAAAAATCTTACATTCTTCCATTTGGTAAATTTAACCCAACACTAAACATAACAAGAAATTAAATATATGAATTGGAGCGATAAGTCCTCTTATAGTGAGTATTATCGATCTTCCATGTATTACATAAATAAAATTTCTCATTGTTGACCCTTAAACTTAATGAATAAATCATATGTTTATTTTAGGTCCAAATTAAATGACATTTCTCAATACCAATCAAATATATATGTGCACAAAACATATGAGAAAATATCAAATTAAATAAGAGTTCCATTGAATCATCAATTGTACAACAAAAATCACATTATGAAACCAAGTCCTATTTGCACTACGTGATCCTTAAACTGCCTTTAGTTAAAGGATCCTAAGCAGTTTAAGGATCCACAATCATCAAATCAGTGCTAATGTACTCTATGACAACTTTTATTTTCTTAACACGTTCTCTTATGGCTAAATACTTAATGTCGATATGCTTGCTTCAACTTCCACTCTTGTTATTTTTAGCCATAAAGATCGCAGCGGAGTTGTCGCAATACAACCTTAATGGCTTAGAAATTGAATCAACAACTCTAACCACAAATATGAAACTCTTCCACCATACACTATGCGAGGTGGCCTCAAAACATGATACGAACTCAGTCTCCATAGTGGAAGTAGCAATCAGGGTCTCCTTGGCACTTCTCCAAGATACAACTCAACCAGCTAGCATGAAAATATAACCAGATGTTGATTTCCTTGAATCAATGCAGTCAGCAAAGTCTGAATCGGAGTATCCAACTACTTCCAAGTTCTCAGTTCGTCTGTACATAAACATGTAGTCCTTTGTGCCCTGAAGATATCTCATAACCTTCTTTGCAGCTTTCCAGTGGACAATACTTGGATTACTCTGATATCTTCATAACATTCCAACAGTATATGCAATGTCAGGTCGGGTGCTGACCTGAGCATACATAAGGCTTCCAACAACTAAAGCATATGGAATGTTCTTCCTGTGTTCTCGATCAAAATCATTCTTCGGACATTGATTCAAACTGAATCTATCACCCTTCACTATGGGTGCTACACTCGGTTCACAATTTTCATCCAAAATTTCTCTAAAACTTTGTTGATATAGGTCTCTTGAGACAAACCAAAATGCCTCGAGATCTTTCTTTATGGATCTTGATGCTAATGACCCATATCTTTCATATCAAAATTCTTTGAGAGAAATTGTTTCACCTTATATAGCAAATCCTTATCATTAGTCGCAAGTAAAATGTCATCCACGTATAACATAAGAAAACAAACCTTACTCCCACTGACCTTCTGGTATAAACATTGGTCCATTATATTCTCTTCAAAATCGAATGAAGTGATAACCTCATGAAATTTTAAATACCACTGCCGGGAGGCTTGCTTTAACCCATATATGGATTTATTAAGCTTGCAGACTAAATGATCATCATCACTAGAGGGGAATCCTTTAGGTTATTTCATATAAACCTCTTCCTCTAGTTCACCATTGAGGAACGTCGTTTTCACATCCATTTGATGTCACTCAAAATCAAAATGAGCTACCAATGCCATGATTACACGAAGAGAATCTTTCTTCGATACAGGAGAAAATGTATCTGTGTAGTCGATTCCTTCCCTCTGAGTGAATCCTTTGATAACAAGTCTTGCTTTATGTCTCTCAATGTTGCCTCGTGAGTCTTTCTTTGTCTTAAATACCCATCTACATCCAATGGTTTTCACACCATTTGGCAACTCATTGAGATCCCAGACTTGATTAGATGCCATAGAATCCATCTCATCCTTCATAGCATTGTACCACAAGTTCGATTCCTTAGAACTCATGGCCTGTGAAAACGTTTCAGGATCATTTTTAGCTCCAATGTTGTAATCTAACTCTTATAGATACACTATATAATCACTAGGTATTGCTGACCTTCTAACCCTAGTAGATCTCCTCACTGTTGTATCATTATCCTTACGAGGAACCTGTTGTTCAAATGGTTGCTCAATAATTTCTGGTTGTTCCTCATTTACAGCTTGATCTACTAGATTGGTACTAACAGCTTGTGGAACTTCAGCAACTGGTTGTCCAACACCTGTTTCAACTTGAGAGGTGTGAATAACAATCAATCTATCACTTGAACCAGAGGGTTGATCTTCATAATGACCCTTTTCAAAAACTATGTCTTGAAAATGACCACTCCCACTGATCAAGTCATTCTCAAGAAACTTTGCATTTCTTGATTCCACAATTATAGTGCTGTGAGATGGACAATAGAATCTATACCCCTTATACCTTTCAGCATATCCAATGAAATACCTACTAATGGTCCTTGGGTCTAGCTTCTTCTCTTGTGGGTTGTAAATTCTCACTTCAGACGGGCATCCCCAAACGTGTATATGCCTCAAACTCGGTTTCCAACACTTAAATAACTCAAAAGGCGTCTTTGAGACAGCTTTGGTTGGAATTCGGTTTAATATGTACACAACCACCTTTAGAGCTTCAGTCCATAAGAATTGAGGAAGTTTTGTGTTACTCCTCATACTTCTCACCGTGTCCATTAAGGTTCGATTTCTTCTTTCTACCACACCATTTTGATCCAGAGAACCAGGCATGGTGTACTGGGCAACAATCTCATGTTCCTGAAGAAATTTCGCAAAAGGACCAGGCGCTTGTCCATTTTCAATATATCTACCATAATACTCTCCACCTCTATCTGACCTCACGATTTTAATCAATTTTTCACATTGATTCTCCACTTCATCCTTAAACATTTTAAAGGCATCCAAAGTTTCATCCTTAGAACGAAGTAAGTAGATATACATATATCGTGAATAGTCGAGTATGAAGGTGATAAAGTATTTCGGACTATTTGCGTCCATATCTAGACAACAAATAACTATATGTATGATTTTTAATAGGTTTGTACTCCTCTTGGCACCCCTTTTAGACTTGTTAGTTTGCTTACCTTAATGCAATCCACGTAAATCTCAAAGTCAACAAAATCCGAAGTACTAAGTACCCCTTCATTTACTAATCTCTTAATTCTCTCAATGGAGATGTGTCCTAATCTACAGTGCCACAACATAGAGGATTCTTCATTAATAACACATTGTTTCAATCTAGCAGTGACATGCATCGAATTATAGGCATTGTCATTTTGTAACTGAATGGAATAAAGGACCGTCAAATAATGTACCATAACCAATACCTTTAAATCCATTACATAAACTGAAAACAGAATTTGAAAAGTTAAAGCAAAAACCAAAAGGTATAAGTCGTAATACATAAATCAAATTTCAAGAGAAATTTGGAACATAGAAGGTCTTTTCCAAGCACAAAATAAAGTCATTGTTAAAACCAAACTGCAAGTGTCAATGGCTTTCACATGTGAACTCGTCTTGCTTCCTGAAAAGATGAATTGTTCACTTCCCACCAACTTCCTTAGGTTTTGCATACCCTGCAAGGTATTTGAAACATGGATTGTAGAACCAGAATCAATCAACCATGTGATATGAATATTAACCATATTAGATTCATAACAAACAAATGAAATTTGAGTACCTTTCTTTTCGAGCCAGTCGTTAAATTTAGCGCAGTCTTTCTTCATGTGTCCCCTCTTCTTGCAGAAGAAACACTTTGAGGGCTTCTTTATATCAGATTGAGGAGCAATTTTGCCTTTTCCCTTATTTTTGACATCATCCTGCCTCTTTTTTCCTGAAATGGACAAATTGACCCTTTCACCCTCTTCTATCAAAACCTCTCCTCTTCTTGCACAAACATGATTAACAGTTCATTAATTGATCACTTGTCCTTATGTGTGTTATAAGAGATTTTGAAAGGACTGTATTGTTGAGGGAGAGTGCACATAATGGAATGCACCAGGAAAGATTATGATATAATAACCTCTAATGTTTTCAGTTGAGCTGCTATGTCCCTCATACGCATGATATGATCACGTACGTCCTTTTCCCAATAAGCCTCAAGGATGACAACTGAATAATCAAAGAGCTAGCAAAGGCCTTATCAGATGTAGCGAATTGTTCATCAATGACCTTCAATAGATCTCTGACATTATTATGCTGTTCGAGAAAACTACAAATACCAGCAGATATCTTGGTCTTTATGAACATCACGGAGAGACGATTAGATCTCTCTCATTTTTCAGAAAGAGTAACAGCGTCTGGAGTACTGGTCTCAGTCATTCTCGGTGGTTCGTCCTTCCTAATAGCATAGTCTATATCCATCTAGCCCAAATGAAGCATAATTCTCTCTTTCCAGACCTTATAGTTGTCACCTCTCAACTCGGGAATATCACACTTAATGTCAGAAATATTCACAGTCTGAGTAACTGTAAATTAAGAAATAAAAATATATGCTCGTTATATATAATCCATGGTTTACTAATATAAATCATGCATTTAACAGATGAATCTAGTGACATAAGATTTGCCTGTGGGCTAAAGTTCTACTCAATTAGATTCATTTAAAACTTTATGAAAAAACTATTGAATTATGTCCTATTCTTAATTCTTGTGGGTAGATTAAGAAATATAATCCGATATTTCATCCCAATTAATCATACAAATATAACAAAATTTCTGTGGGTAGATTTAATCATATCACGTATGATTAATTACAATTAATTATTTAATGTGATCTTAAAACTAAATATATAATTGTAATTAATTTGAGATGCTGTAGTTACACCTAATTAATTAAAATCATATGATCACTCATATTATCTTAAGCTTTAAATTAAAGTCTAAACATTTGCATCAATTAATAAATAAGGCAAATAAATCAAATAATAATGCACAAATTATTTAATCTAATTTTGCATGTATAATGATAATAAATTTATACATATAATTTTCAATTAATCATATGTAATTTGTGCAAATAATTAAACAATTATAATAAGCATGTCAAAATTTAAAAATTCCAACATAAGAAATACAAATTAAAAGTTAATATTTTCATAAAATATTAATACCAAAATGATTTTATAATTAAAATCATAACATAATGGGTTAGGTCTTGATTAATCCAATTAATCATTAATATTAACAAAATTAATATTAATAATTTCTTTTAAAAAAGACATAGTCGTCTTTAACCTCCAGCCGAGTCGGGTGTGTGTTGGACACCCCGCCCTCGTGAGTAACGGGCCCGATGTCCTAAGTGACATCTGAACGCGTATCCCACAAGGGTTACGTGCCCCCACCAGGACAAACAATAAAACTATACATTGTTCCTATTTCTGAACTGAATTTGGGAAAGCCCAATTTGAATTTCAATTCTACTTGTTCAGAACATATGAGGCTCTATGTCTCTAGTTTATTTAGAGACAAGAATTATCGCATTTGGAGATCCAATAACAAAGTTATGGCTACTACCTTGTAGGGTTATTTCAACGAACCCTTATTGGCCAAAAATTTATTATGGAGGGATAGAAAAACGAATTAGGAATCTATCGCTCTAAGAATCACTTCATTTGGAGGTCGGATGATGAAGTTATGGCCAAAAGAATCAAGTATGTCCAAATCGTTAATCATATTGCCCTTGTCTTGGGGCAATTAGCATAATTGCCCTTAGAGATAGCAGATTAGGATAATCTTAGGATGCCTTGATAGAAGACTTTGAGATCTACAACTTTTATGCAGATATTGAAAACAGATTCTATCGTCTGAAGGGTCAAAATATGGAGCAGACGGTAGCAAAAAGGCAGACGAAGCAAAAGCAGACGAATCAAAAAGGCAGATGAAACAAGAAGCAGATGAATGTGGAAGGCAGACGAAGCGGAAGGCAAATGAATGCAAGAAGCAGACAAATGCGAACACAGACGATAGGATAAGGCGTATAAATGCAAGAAGTAGACGAATGCGGAGGCAGACGATGGCATGAGGCAGACGAATGCAAGACGTAGACGAATGAGGGAGCAAACGATAGCATGGTCAACTTAAGACAAAGCAAAGTCAACTTAAGACGATGCAACGCTTAAGACGAATATGGTTAACTTAAGACGATGCAACGCTTAAGACGAATGGGGAGTCAACTTAAGACGATGCAACTCTTAAGACGAAACGTCCTTATAGATGATACAACTTTACAGACGATGCATCCCTACAGACGATGCTTCCTTACGGACGATATGATGTCATCACAGACAATACATCTTTACAGACAAAGCATCCCTACAGACGATATATACTTACAGACTATATGACATCATCATAGACGATGTGACGTCATCACAGACGATACGTCTTTACAGACGATATCACTTGATACTCCTAAGCAATTCCCCTTCTAAGGAACTTAACTTTTGAACATCTGGTTCAAAAGTTTCCTACTATATACGATTGGAAAGCTAAGAGAAAGACCAACAACTTTCCAGAAGGCACAATTGCCTATTTCTACCTAGATTAATCCAGATCTTTCCCTAGAGTCCGAACACTAACTTTTGCCTTATGCAACTAAATAATGAAATGTATAAACTTGAAAGAAAATCATGAACCAAATGCAAATCTTATTCCATTGACTTAAAAAGGTAAGAGTTTTTACAAAGCTTTAGAGGGCATTTCAAGCTGTAATTACATTAAGGTCTCAAAATCCCCAAAATACAAAAATTACATAAATCATGAGTTGCTCAAAATGCAACTAAAGCCTTGCTTTACAGAATTTACTTCAAATACAAAATATTTCAAAAGTGGAGTGATGCCTTGGCTATTGACTACTCGATCTCTTGCTCATCACCTGCTTGTGGGGAGGAAAGGGGGGTGGGGCAGGTTTAATGCTCGTGAGTAACAATTTTATAATGGGTAACAAGCAAAATCATTTATAAACTATTTTCAGTGCAGAAATTCATGTGTATGCAAATTATGAATGCATCACTCTTATCAACTTGTCATGAACACGTAAACATATCAAATGGTTTGGGTAAGTCCAAAAACATGACGCACTACACATTTCCATACGATAGTCTTCTATAGCCGTAAACTTAAGGGAGTCCATGAAGGAGCTCTGTGCCGCTAGCGAACAGGTGGGAGAAGCCTATACTTGGTTAACGTGTACGTGACGATTCTTGAGGGACTACCATAAACCCACATAACACATATATTTTGAAATCTTGTAAACTTGTTACCCAAATTGGCATATTTTCGAAAACATGATTTTTCATACGCTTGCTATATCTTGAAAACCACTTCCGAAATATGGTTTCATAAAGATGCATCTTTTCAAAAGAATCATTTTCAAAAAAAAAATCATCAATCATCACACAATTCATGTACAGCCATGTAGCACAATCTTACAACATTTAAAAAGCATTAAATACACATGAATGAGGTAGTTGAAAATCACTTACTATCATTTCTTGAAAGAACTTTAATGGCTTATTACTTAATCATAAAAGAGAAACCCACCTTGAAATTCCTTGCTTAATAGCTTGGCTTAAGGATGTCTTTCCTCTTGCTCTTCTTGTCTTTCTTGATTCCCTTTTCAACATTGATACAATTCCCAAATCAATAGGACTTCCAAATGAGAACCCAAAGAAACATATTTATAAAATTGATCCTAGAACACTTAAACCCATGCATTTTCTAATCTCTTTGAACCAAAACTCTTCCAAAATCTAAAGCATTAAAAATGCTCTTACCTTAAATTTTGACCAAATGAAAAAAAGTTTGGTTCAAAAGAAAGCTCTTGTCTTTCTCTATCTTTTTCCTTTCTTGTTCAACCTCAAAATCTCACTAGAAAGC
>JAOTAX010000197.1:32404606-32453670 GCA_025629825.1 Erythroxylum guanchezii
CAACACATCAACTTCACATATCAACACATCAACTTCACATATTCACCCACTACCACAAACTCTTCAACTAATTCATCACAAACACAATTCAAAGCTCCAATAAGCTATTCCAAAGCCATTTCCCAACAGCAAACTCATCAAGGAAGTAATTGCGCATGCCAATTCCTCATTTAATTTCATTTAATAAATCAAATCTCCAAGAAAGTTCGGGGTCCAACAGTAAGCTACTAAGCTCTATTCTTTTCGTTCTCGAAGTATAATAACTATAACCACCATGCACTTAATCCTGAAGGGTGCTATAATTAGTCATGCTTACAAAGGGCTAAAGCATTTTTGCTGCTCCAATGTTGATTTATAGTTCAAGTATAGTTCCTGCAATTTGCAAGGAAAAATAACGCTCTCGCCGGTTTCCAGGCAATTGCTTATTGTGGGCTTTTTACATAATTGGTGTCACAGTGAATACCATGCGATCCAACGTTAGAGATGCTCGTCGACTTAGTGACAAGATCAATCAAAGGATTGTGCAAATGGTTGTTACCTCTACTCAATTGCCATTATTGATAATTTGACACAAGTATGATTATTTTTCAATATGATATTTAGAAGTCTTGATCTGTGGATTTTTCAGAAAAATCCTTTGTAAAAAGCATTACTGAGATAAGGCTTAAGAGTGCGTTGTCTTTAGACAAAACCTGAAGCTTGATGGAGTGCAAGACGGGATCATTATGGAATGGTACTTGTTCTCCTTTAGGACAGTCACTGCAATCAAAGTGTATTCGATTTGCAATTATAATCTCCCGAATCTGATTTAGTGTAACCCTGATCAGAGATTGAGTATTTTGTCAATAT
Organism: Erythroxylum guanchezii; assembly: GCA_025629825.1. Taxonomy (NCBI): domain Eukaryota; kingdom Viridiplantae; phylum Streptophyta; class Magnoliopsida; order Malpighiales; family Erythroxylaceae; genus Erythroxylum; species Erythroxylum guanchezii. The sequence goes on from JAOTAX010000197.1 coordinate 32,405,456, forward strand.
GTTAGAAAGTTTTGACGTTGCTTTTTCCCCAAGTACTATTAAGACAACAACTCAGACCAGGTTTGAAGATGGTTGTGTCATTTTCTTTTTCAAATTTAACTCTAGATGACCAACTTATCAGTTTATACCAGTTTTCAGCTTGAGATTGTAATATACAAAGACATAGATTCTGATTAGAAGTCATGCTTGCATAACTGCAATAGAAAAAGATGTGATCCAAGTTTTCAGGAAAAAGTTTGCAAAACTTCCATAGCTCATTACCATTGAACTCCTAACTAATTTTATCCATAGTTTTAAGTCTCTTTTTGATTGTCAACCAATATATTTAAATATCGTATAAGTATTATTATCGGATTCAATTATGATATGGTACAATATCGGTATTAGTCAATATCAAGTATCATTCGATAATTTTAAAAATTATAAAATAGTCTATAATGTTTTTAAAATTACTAAATAGTCTATTAGTATATTGTGCTATATAATTTTTGATTTTATATAAACTGACAATAAATATCATAATAATATAGATTTGAAAAATTTTATATGAAAAATAAAAAATCTCAATATATACATAATGTATCGTGAATATTATAACCATATTCTTAAAGCTAATGTATTGGAAATATTATTATCATATTCATAGCATATTCAAATAAATTCTTTACTAGTGTAGACAATACTTTCAAATTTGAACATATTTACATTGAAATTGAAAAAACTATACATAAATGTATTACAACACACAACAATTTCTTAGTTATATTATACCTTTGGCAATTGACAAAGCATATTAAAAAAATCCTTGTAAAAAAACTTAAATATTTACAATTTCACATTATTTAAATAATGATTATATTCTCATATTTCATAAATCAAAGTAAATCTTAGAAATCTTTTTATTTAATTATGAAAAGTCAAATTACTTTAGATTTAATATAATTATAAAAAATTAAATTACCTAATATTTAATATTATTTCTACATAATTGATTATAAAAATGATTAATTGCTAATGTATCATTCAAAGTATACATAATCGAAATTGGTAATGAAATTGATTAATTATTAATATATTATTCAAAGCAAGAAAAAAAAGGAAGACGTTTGTTCCATTAAACATTTGCAATGGTGAGACTAGCTATTCAATATTTCAATTTCAACTTTCAAACCTTAAATAATATTTTAATATTAAAAAGTTTCTAAACAAAAGCCCATCATTTACTTGAAACTTATGGAAATAAAATCGTGTGGAATTATATTTACAGAAAATGGCAGCTACTCTCTGAACTAAGATTCAAGTTCCAACTTCCAACACACCAACTACTACTAGCTACTCTTATAACTCACATTCAAGTTCCAACATAACACTGCTACTCTCATAACTTAGAACCAAGCTTCAACATAACAATAAATCACTTTCTATTTGCTTCACATTTTTGCTTCTTTTTAGGATATGATCCTGCAGAAGATGAATGGCAAGAAGGTGAATCACAATGAGTTGAAGATGAAGTCCAGAGTCCAGATAGTAGTCAAGATGATGATGATGGTAAAGAAGATTAAGGTGAGGAATTATGTCATTGTCGACACGAAAGTGAACATAAGAGCAATCGAGAGAAGAGAGGAAATAGGGGAGAGATTGACAGAAAAGAATGAGAGATGATGTAAATTTTTGTTATTTTCATTTAAATCATAGTATTAACTAGTATTTGACATATCGATTGGTATTGACTGGTACCACAACCTGATATAGTAACTAAGATTTAAGTTTCAAATTTTGGCCAGTATGGCACGTATTGATTGATACCAACTAAAATGAAACGACATACATATTTTTGTTGCTAATTATATAATAAATGATGCTTTTGGAAGATTTTTTTCATCAAATTAGACCAATTTCCTCCATGGGTCAGCTTTCTTAGGCTCCTTAAATAATAATAAGCAAGAGCTATTGGTGAAAGATTTGGAGTTATGCCTTGTCCATATGTTTGAATTCTACCTATTTAATTCAAGATTATAATTTGGGATTGAAGCTGTGATTGCTGAGAAGCCCCTTTGATCATAATGTTATAGCATGTTGAATTTATGCTATAAATAGAGAGGCCTCAAGCTATTCTAACTAGCAAAATAAAAGTTAGTCCTTTCTCGATTCCCAATCTACACTTCTATTTCCTTGGAGATAGAAATTCTCAGCTTCATCAATTGATTTGTGGTCTACGAATTTCTAGTGTTGATTTTCAAATTCCAAAAGCTATCCTTTTTGATCAATTCGGAGTTAGTCCATTTAACCTATATAGATTCTTGATTAACAAAGAGAATTCACATTATTTTGTCACATATAACTTTATTAGTGTCTCTTATGGATTTTATACCAAGTCCTCCTTGATCCTTTGTTAAGCAAACCTTATTCTAACTTACTTTGGCTATTTGATGATTATTTATTTCACTAAACCATAGTCAGTATCTTAGAATCCTCTCAATAGCTTTGATCAAGTTCTAAGGTAGGAACAGACGAGAACTCCAATATTTGTGGAGGTTGTTTATCACCAATGATATTAGTTTAAGTCTCCCAGTATAAAAAAAAAGTTTATTTTTTCAACTCCTAATTCTTCTATATATAGAGGCAAACAAAGTTATGCAATCTTTGTTAGTGAGCCTCCTAATTGTAAAAGAATCCCCATGTACATAAATGGAGGAACTTGAAGCTTTGGACTTGAAATATTGGAAAATTATTGAGCCAATCATTATGAGCAACAAATACGAATTAACTTTTAGAGTTGCTAATGATAAGACCTGATATAGTTGAGAACTGATTGAGGGAATCCATAATGTTCTAACCGATTGTAAATTAACATCATAAAGTAAGATTAAATCAATAGCAAAAGACAAGTTGTTAAGCTTCTAAGCCTATTTATGATGAAATTTAAAGAATATTTGATTAATATTGTGAGAGATAAGTCTAATTAAAGCCTCAATACATAGAGTATGTAAGGTGAAAGAGGACCACCCTGGCTAATTCCCTTGGTTCCTTTGAATGCAAAAGTAAGTTCACTATTGACTAAAAAAACTATAGGAAGGAGGGAGGCTTGTTGATTTAGCCATCTGATAAACTTACTTAGAATAAATATGTCCAAGATAAATTTTCACCTGATGGAAATAAATGCGTTATGAAAATTGATTTTCTTATAGTAGCTTCTAATTAATTGTTTTCCTATGATAGGATTTGAAAAGCTCTTGTGCCATAAGTATGTTATCACTAATGTATCTTCCTTGAATAAAAGCTTCTCGAATATGATTGATAGTACTTCTTAAAATGGCTTTCAATCTACTAGTTAACATTTTAAAGATGATCTTGTAAAGGGTGTTATAATAAGCACTAGGTCTATAGTCTTGGATAGACAAGGCATTGGGTATTTTGACAACTAGGAATATTTAGCTCCTTGAGAAAATTACTAGAGGAGAAGAAATCTTGAATAACCTTAATGATCGAACATCTCACTAATTCTAAAATATTTGAAAGAAAGGTGCGTTGAATCCATCAAGCCTTGGTGCTTTATTAGGATGCATATTGAATAAAGGCTTTTTTTTTAATCTCCAAGGATGATATCGAAGAGCTAAGAGTATCTATTTGTTCCTATTATAAGGGAATGAAAAAATCAAAACCTATACAAAAGAATCAGAGTTAGCTCTAGTTTCAAAGAATTTCTTGAAATAGTGGAAAGCTAAAGATTTTAGCTTCTCTTATTCCTAGCATAAAACTCTATTTTGGTCTATCAAACATATTATTTTGTTAATTGTTTCTTTTTTACTTGGATCGCATTATGGAAATAGGTTGAATTTTCGTCCCCTCTTAAAACCATTGTACTATTAATTTTTGCTTTAAGATAGAGATATGAGCTTTAAGAACTTATATGCATCTATTAAGAGTGTATTTTCTTTCAACTTGATTGGTGTAAAGACCCTCCCATGTTGTTTGAGAATCACTTCTTGCTTTATAAATTATGGATACCATATTCCTACTAAAATGCCTTTTTATGAACCTTTTTAAGGCCGTCTCTGATTTGCAACAACTTTCTCATAAATTTATAAGCTTCAGATCCTTCAATATAAATTGCTAATCCTTTCCTTACTTCCTCATATCCATCCAGATTGGTCAAATTATTGAAAAATTTGAAAAGAGCTTTAACTTTCTTTTCTTGAAGTAAGAATTGAATTTCTATCAGGATATAGTTAAATATGAAGTGGGAGTTTAAAAAAAAACCAAAGCTATTAGAGAAATTGGTCATCTAAAAGGAGTTGGTTAGGTCTTTATCAAGATTCTTTCTGATTAACCATTGACATTCTTGCTTATTGCTCCAGGTGAAGTGACTCCCTATGTATTTTAAATATTTAAACTAGAAAAGTAATTCTTGAACTCTTCATCAATATACTTGAGTAATTGAGTGGAGCCTCAAATTCTTGACTATAAAGGGTACAATTAAAATCTCCTATTACAAGCCAAGTAATTTGATAAGATGTGGAGATCAGTTTCAAATCATTCCAAAGTTGGTAGCTTAAACAATTTGATTAGCAGTATAGACAAGATGTCCCCCAAGAGCGAAGCAAAGTTAATCCTTAAGTTAATATACTGATTAGAGCTTTGAAGTCGAAGAACTTTGATAATATTTAGGTCATAGGCTACTATAATTCTCTCATTATAATGAAATGAATGATTGGATGTGCTTTTTTTATTAAAAAAAACAAGGCCCTTTACTCAAATTTTCATTTTTTTTTCCAAAATGCTAACATAGTTTGTTTCTTACTTTGTAAATAATCAAAGATAACTTGTTCATTTTTGGGTAGTTTAAGCCGCTTACATTCCAAGCAATAATCATTGAGAAGGAAGGGCTCAGAGCCCTTCCCTTTGGATTTCCTACTAGGTTTTCTCCTTGAGACAAGTATAAATTATTTACCTTGATTTACTATCTTTATACTGTAACAGAAAAGTTCTAAAGCTCTTCTGAATCCTTTGGTGAAATCTTAAGTTATCTTAATTAAAACTCAAATGAGAAAGTTATGCATACTTTAAAAAGTATTGTTGAAATTCTCTGAAACCTTTTTCTTTTCTAAAGAGATACACGAGCTTTGACAAGCCTATGTCTTATGCCATGTTTCCTTTAGATTATTCTCTACCAGTTGACATTGTCTCCTTTACCTTTGTAACGTGTCATGTCTATTCCTTAGCTATCATCATTCCTTAAGCAACTTGTCCATAATTAATTAAAGCATAATATAAAATCAATCAAGAATGGTGATTTGCTTTAAAATAGTAAAATATTAAGTGAAACATATGTAAATTAGATGTACATCAAACCACATTTGCCAAAAATATACAAAGTGTCATCTGTTACTGTAGGTTAAATGATTGATTAAAGACTTTATGGAGTAACTATAACCCTGATATGTTGAGAAATATGGTTTGTCTTGTTTCCTCAGTTTAACATTTTTGTATTAATGAAAATTAATAAGATTAAAAAGGAAGTTAATAACGTTTAAGGTGGATCAAGAATATAAAGAGGAAGTCATCATTTTTGTAAGGGCATTTAATTTTATGTTAAAGTAATTAACTTAGTAAAGATTTTTTTTTCAGTTTTGATGAATAATGAACATAGATATAACTTATAATTTGAATTAATATTAAAATATGATATAAGTTTTTAAGGCATGTACATTTATGGAAAGATTTTTTTTAAGGAAATACGTTATGGGCACGAGCGTGTTAAAAAATGTATCTCTTTATAAAGAAAAAATTCTAGACAATTTCAACAATGCTTCTTAAATTGAATGTAACTTTCTCATCTAAACTTTAATTGAGATGATCAAGATGCTATGGAAAGATTATAAAGAGGTCTGTAACTTTTGTATTTTGAATTCATGTTCTTTAACTAAATAGCTTCATTAAGGACATACTCTGGGAAACAATTGTATCCTAGGTATCTTGTTCACTTTTTCTTTAAAAAAAAACTCAAAAGATAAAAATTTTAGAGCTCCTTTTAAGCTTTTTACAACATATTGAATCATCTTAATTAGAGGTTAGATTAGAAAGTTATGATCAATTTAAAAGTATTATCTAAATTAGAAATTAGATTTGTTAGAGATAAATTTAGTTTTGTACATAATTAATAATATTTTGGTTTAATTTAACAAATCAATTCACCATGATCTAAATTAGTTAATTTTTAAATATATATTTTAAATCAAACCTAAACATTTCCATTCATTCGCCATTTTTCATAAAAAAATATCTTATATATTTTCATTTATCTCCAATTACCCACTTTTTTCTTTTAGTAATTTTTGATGTTTAGGGAGTAAAAATTTTCATCTAAATGCTTAATTTAAGTTCTTTTATGCTCCAATGTTCTTCTCCTTTCATTATCAAATACCCAGCTCCAACGTTCACTATCTCTAGTGTTTTCCTTCATTTACTAAAATATTTTTTCCTTTTAGGGACTTATCACATTTGTAACTATTTCTGGATGCTTGGATGCTAAGGAATGTTAAGAAGAATTATTTTGTCACAAAATTATAACCAATCGATTGGCTGTAGGCCATAAACTAATAGAGACAACATTATGCTTGTATATGTACATGGTTCGCAAGGAATTAGCTCATGAATCTCATGAGCGAGTTCATTCCTCATGATTTTTTTAGACTGTACTATATGGTTTTTTTAGAATTAAATTGAATTGAATTAATTGGAAAAAAATGACAATGATTCTAATCAAAGGCGGAGCATTAAGCTTGGTACAAAAGGAAGAAGGTCTTCACCATACTAAATATTCCATGGTTTAACCAAGTTATTTATGGTCAATTTTATTAAACAAATAATATTTTATTTTATTAAATTATTTTTTAAATATTTATGATAAGATTGATTATGAATGACCGTTAACAATTAAGCTTTTTTTTATCATTCTTTTTTGTTCTTTTTAATATTTCCTTTACGATAATTTATATTTTGCAACACCTTTCTTGGAGGATGACAAAGCAACAAATGAAATGGACTATAAATTATATTATAATAGAAAAGATCGTTTTTAAAGGTCCAGTTAAAATTTTATGTAGTCTGTCCTTTCTTAATTTCATAAAATTTTCATAATCTGACTTCTTTTGTTAGATTAACATTAAATAAGTCCAGAATAACCTCTGCTTATTTGAAATCTGAGGTAAATTATGCATTTACGTCAAGCAAATCCAGTTATATGCAATATGGCAAGTTTAAATACAAGGTTTGACAAGAGATTTCGTTCGAGTTAAACCAACCATATGTAGATAATCTAGAGCCAATCTTATCTTTTGAAGTTTCTTGATGACAGTGGAAAGAGTAACATATGCTTTATGTTGGCTTCTATAAATCTATAAAAGTGTATATTTTAAGCAATTCCCTTTTTGTATTTCAGGGGTAGAGCGTAAACTTGATCAAAATTCAATCCTTCACTTTGATTTTGAAAGGAGGGATGGTTTGGTTATAATTGTGTTTAGTCTCTTGTGTTATTAGAGAAGCATTTGAAAGATATTATAACATACCAGAACTAGAACAAATTAAAGGGTATGTGAGGATACATAAAGGTTAAACTCATACGAATCAAATGGTGGTAAAATGTTAAGTGAGAAGAAATATTCTCATTGCTGAACTTTATTAATCCTGTAGATCTTGGCCTCCTCCTTTCTATATGATTTTTTTTCAGTTTTATATTGTTGTTCTAGTCCTAAAACCAATAAGAATTATTTCACTGTCACCTTCTAATCTATATTTATACAAATATAACCTCTATATTAGTGAATTCTTGATGGAGTGTTATATAGCAGACTAGACAAGAACCAAGGGTACAATATATTTTATCAAAACTCTTAACAAATAGTGTTTCCTAATCTAAAAACTCCTTACAAATCAACGTCGAGTGAGAAATTAGGTACGTTGGAAGAGCATGCAACTGTAAAAACATATTGCTACATTTTCAATATAGTTGGAATGCTTGTGCAACTATATGGTTTATAAAGATCTCAGCTCTCTAACCTGTTCATTTTTTTTGTTCATTTTTTTTACTTGTTCTAGTAGAGAGAATATGTATTCATGGTCTTAGCTACCATCTAAACACTTAGATTACTAACATGAAATGGTTGCGTATTGCATTGAATAATAACTAAGACAATAGTTAGAAAATGTTGGCACCTTAAAATGAGTTAGAAAGGTTACTAAAGAACAGCTGGAGAATTGTTATTTGAATTTATTATTCTGATTTTTTTTAACAGTAGTTGGATATAACATAGTAAGGTGGAAACTACGAGAATAAGCTAAAATTTGTTATTGTCTATGGACGTTGATGGACTCAATCTTCTTTCCCTATTCTTTTCTCTATTCAATTATTTCCATCTCTTCCTTTTCTTTTATCTTCTCTTCTCTCTATTTCTAAATTGCAATTTAATAATGTACCAAATAGTATTAGAGTAATAAATCTATGACAGACGAAATCTGACTGTAGGAGTTTAAGAGAGAAATTGCAATTATGGTCAAAGAGGCAAAATAGCAACAAAAGGGGAGACTTAATCAAGCTGAGGCCAAACTAAAAAATCTTGTGGGACGGTTGAGCCTATAGTATCGAGAGGTTATGCTATCCAAATAGTAAGAGAATCCTCCTAATGAATCTAATTGTCTGTGCGCCACCAGTACCTTTCCACTATATAGCTATCAACAATCTTTTCATATGAAGTTTCCAAATCTGAAGGGAAAGGTTTCAATAGTTGGTTTTTGCAGATCTATAGCTATTTCAATGTGGAAGGTACACTTCAAGAGCATCAAATTAAGCAGGTAATTGTATAGTTATGAGGGAAGCATTATAATATTACTCAGGGTATGTTAAGATCAAAGAAGAACGAACTTATAATGACTAGGATAACTACATAAGGAGCATGAAGGCTCGATTCAATTATCTGACATATGAGGATCCACTTTTATGCTTTTGATGATATTTACCTTATAGCCAATATTACTTAGAGTAATGCATTTAGTTTGTTCTTTTTTGGATTATTTGATGAGATATAAATGGAAGTGCGTATGTTTAGGACTAAACATTTGGTTAAGGCTTATTCCTTAGCTTGATTGTAGGAGCTACAGGTGGATGCTCTTTATAAAAGCCTAAGCCTACTACCACTACATCTCATACGTGCTCTTTAATTAAACCAAAACCTTTACTTAGCCAACCATCCACTAAATCTACTACTTCCACTCCTCACACTTCCTTCCCTAAAACCCAAACTCAATTAAAAAAACCTCAAACATTTAGCATCATGCCCACTCGAAACATTGATCCAATAAATCCCAAACAAACACCAAACCTAAACTAACCTCGTTCCATTACTTCCAAAGAGATCAATGAAAGAAAAACTAAAGGCTTTGTTTTTAGTGTGAAGAGAAGAATGTCCAAGTGCATAAGTGTAAGAAATGTTAGATATTTATGTTACAATTCGACAACAATAAGGACATCAGATAACTTGCAGATTGTGAAAGGGACTTTATGAAATTCCAAGGCATTGAGTTATCTTCCATTGCTTAATTAGATAGTAGGGGTGTAAAATATGAGAATTGAGGGTCACTATGATAGAAAGAAGTTTTATGTGTTCATTGATTTAGGAAGCACCCATAACTTTTTTTGAGTGAGCAAACATATCAAAAGCTTAGTTGTGCACTACAAGAGATAAAGGCTCTCAAAGTTACAGTGGCCAATGGCTAAAAGATTTATTGTAATGCAACATGTGGAGAATTTATGTGGAAAATGTAAGGATAAGATTTTGAGGTAGATGTATATGTCCTTCCCCTGGATTATTATGATTTAATTTAAGAAGATAGTGGTTATCCACCCTAATAGATATACTCTGGAACTTTTAGAATTTGCGCTTGACCTTCAGACTTTGATGTCAAGAATGAAGCTACAAGGGTATGAATGGTAAGTTATTGACTAAACCATAACATGTAGCACACACTAGGATGATTGCATTACCTGAGTTACTTGTTATGCAAGGGCTCCCTAATAAGACTAATGAATGTTTGTGGGTAGAGCTTGAGTTCTTATTGAAAGAATTTAATCAGTTTTTTAGGAATCAAAATTTCTACCTCCACCTTGAGACTCTAATCATCGAATAGACTTGAAGAAGGGAATGCAACCTATAAACTATCTTCCTTACAGGTATGCAAGCTTCCAAAAAGATGTGATTAAAAAGATTGGTGAAGGAGATGCTAGATTTATGAGTAATAAAGAAGAGTCATATCCCTTATATAAGTCCTGTGGTGTTTGTAAAGAAAAGGGACAATATATAGAGGAAGTGAGTAGGTTACAAGGCATATGGAGGAAGTGAGTAGGTTACAAGGAACTTAATTGGGCCATTATCAAATATAAATTCCCTATACCTACAGTGGAAGAGCTTTTTGTTGAGTAAGGAATATCTACTTTGTTTTTCAAAGTCAATTTGAGGTTAGGGTGTTGGAAAGTATGAATGCATAAGCCAAATGTGGAGAAGACTATGCTTTGAATGCATGAAGGGAATTAGAAATTTCTTGTGATGCCTTTTGGCCTCACAAATGTTCCATTAACCTTCATAAATTTTATTTTCTAGCCGTACCTGAGGAAGTTTATGCTGGTCTTTTTTTATGATATTTTTTTATATAATCAAACAAGAGAAGATCATTTAAGGCATTTGAGTACAGTTTTAGAAAAATTGAGAGAACATCAATTGTTTTATAAAAAGAAGAATTATTTCTTTGGTTTTTTCAATGGGGGATACATGGGTCACATCATCTCAAGAGAAGACATTAAGATAGCTCCCACTAAAGCAGAAGTTGTGCAGAATTGGCCTACTCTCAAAAATCCCAAGTAGTTAAGAGGATTCTTTGAATTAACAGGACATTATGAATGTTTTATGGCCAACTAGGGAAGATGGATGCCCTCATATCTAGAATACTAAAAAAAAAATACCTTTGAATAAGATGATAAGGCATAAAAAGCATTTGATAGACTTAAGAGGACAATAGTGACAACACCAGTTCTTAGTTTACTAGACTTATCAAAGGAGTTCTTAATTGAAATAGATGCAAATGGAGATGGCATAGGGGTAGTACTAACTGAGGAATGAAACCCCCTTTGTTATATCAGTAAGTTGTTGTCCATAAAGAACAAATTGTTCTCTATATATGAGAAAGAGATGTTGGTTGTTCTTTTGGCCCTTAAGAAGTGGGAGTTTTACCTGGTGAACAAGCATTTATAAAACACTTAAACCATTAAAGCCTTAAGTATTTGTTAGAACAAAGGCTCACAATCCCTACATAACAAGTGTGGCTAGTAAAGTTGATGAAGTTTAGCTATGAGATTTAATATAGGAAGGGGAAGGAAAACAAAGTTATAATTGCTTTATCTAAATCACCAAATCTAAGCTTTATAAGTTGGTTATAAAATGTCATTTACTTGGTCTATTTCAATAGGTAAGAGAGGCTTAGATCTGTTGAGCAAGTTTGAACTATAATAAAATCCCCAATATCCAAAAGTATACGGATTGTAAACTTGTAGTAATGGAGGTATTGATCCTACAAGAAATTAGCTAAAAATAAATGAAACTAACTTTGTCTAAGGTTGTGAAAAATGATTTGAATGTAAAAGAATGATAAGAAATTAAAACAATCAGATGAAATTGAGCACTTAACCGCTTAACAAATGAGTTGCCACAATAAAACAAGAATGGTTAAGTATGAAAGTTTAGGATTCATTCTATCGTGATTTTGCTCCTTTAACCACTTTTGATTTAATTGAGTGTCGATCTTAGATTTCTAAAGGGTTTGATTATTCTCTCTCAAGACTTAATCATTTAACCCCAATTAATTATCCCTAATTAATTATGAAATTCCAGATTTGCAATCTCTCGATTAACAAAAATAGCCAAACGTTTTCAACTAGTTCTTAAGCAATCTATTGGATAATTGAGTTCTCACACAAGATCTCTCTTTGTATAATTATCAATTTGATATTTGCGTGACTTATTAGGTCGTTAACTCTTATTACCTAACCTAATCAGATTCCTTTCGACTCACTCTCTCAATTTATTGTTAAAGTTAAGTAAACATAAATATCACAACACCCAAAATATTGTATTGAAATCAAAAGTGTTCAAGTCACAAAATAAGTCAAGAAGAAGTCCTAATTTGAAATTAAAACATAATAAACATGTAGAGCATCCTTAAACTTAGTTCATACATCAAGCTTAAAGAAAATAAATAAAGGAAGAAGAATGAACTTGTGATGGACTGGTCTGGAAGTTGCTGGAACAGTTCGAAACCCAATTGCTCCCTTTTTGATCTTCCTTGCTTTTCCCCTTATTTGGTAAGATGGTGGCTAGTGTTTTTGGGTCTCTTTATGTTCATTTATAGTAAATGAGTGCCTTAAGGTTAAGTTTAGGGCTTACGCTGATCATATTGTCCCAAAAATGCCCTCCAATCATCAAAACAAATGGAGAATCTTGTGTCTGGCAAGTGTTTGTCACGATTATGATAGGGATGTCACAATCATAACCCAGCATAAAAACCTTTTGTCATGATCGAGATACTTCATGCATGATCGTGACACTGGGAAAGAGTCTTCTGTCACGATCGTGACACTCTATAAACGATCATGACCCTGTCTTTTAGCCCAAGCATGTTCCAGCTTTCAACTTCATTCATCTGGTTTCATTTACTAACAAATACATTAAAACACCTAAAAAACACAAGATTAAGGTCCAAAATCATGCCCTGAACCACATAACACTTAAAACATAAACAAACAATCACATTAATATAATTTTAAGGCTAAACATGCAATAATAATCTAATTAACACCTATAAGCACACTAAAACACTTACCAAAACATAATATAAACTACAACTATTAGGATCAAAAATTCAACTCAGCATCATCAATAGTAAGGTGCAAGGTGAATCACAATTTGAGGATTATGCTTAAGTTAACAATGAACTTAGACAAAAAGGTAAACTAGTAATAGTGGTTAGATCTCAATTAAGGGAGTAGTTGATCAAGTTATTTTATTACTCACCTATGTTGGGGTGAGGTGGGGGGTGGAAGGAGTTGTGGAGGACATCATTAGGTTTGTGCCACTACAAAGAGGTTGTCTGCAATGATATATTGGAAAGGATTGAATAAAGATGTGAGGGAATATACTAAAGTATGTTGTTTGTCAATAAAACAAGAATCAAAGTGTGGCATATTCAAGACTTTTGCAACCACTGCCTATCCCCAATGATGAAATAAATATGGATTTTGTCAAAGGCTTGCCACCCTTTAAAGGAAACACAATCATTTTGGTTATAGTTGATCACCTGATGAAGTATGCCCACTTCATGAAACTCTCCCATCCTTACACTACCAAAGATATTGCATAAGTTTTTCTAGACTCAATCTATAAATTGCATGGTATGTCCTTAACTAATTATTAGTGATCATGATTTCATCTTTATTAGTCATTTCTAAAAGGAGTCGTTTAGTTTATAAGGTGTCTCATTCCAACTATGAACTACATATTATCCACAAATGGATGGGTAGACTAATGTGGTAAATCAATGTTTGGAAACATATCTAAAATACATGGCAGCAGATCATACAAAATCTTGGAGTCAGTGGTTATCTCTAATAGAATTCTAGTACAACACAACATACCATAACATGATCAAATTGACATAATTTGAATCTCAAAGTGGCTTCCCTCCTCCTCTTCATATTTTGTATTTCTCGCGCAACTTCCAAAATGATGAAGTGGGCATAATGCTTTAACAACGAGAGCAAATGATCAAGTACTTAAGGATCAACTAGCCAAGCTTAGAATTGCATGAAGTAATTAGAAGACAAAAGGTATATTGATAGATAATTTACAATTAGAGATAAGCTCTATCTCAAGATCCATCCTTATGAATAGCAAAGTTTAACTGGAGGTCACCAAGCTCACGAACCTCAATAGGAGTGTTATAAATCATTTTCTTATACTGGAAAAAATAAGGAAGGTTGTATACAAATTGCAATTACCAAATGAGACTTAAATTCACGTCTTTCATGTATCATTACTTTAAGAGGTCTATACTGAGAGGTCCCTTCAACCCACACTTCCTTCGCTATCTTCACCAAAGACTTTGCAACCTCAAGCAATGATGGACTGAAGATTGGTTAAGCAGGGTCATAAGGTTGCAACTCAGTGGTTAATCCATTTGCAAGACCATTCTCCAATTGATGTCACGAGAGAATTTGTAGAGGAGATTAAGTTGAATAACCTTTTTTTTTTAAGTCAAGAAAAGCGAAAAGCGAGACAAGGGGATAATCATATGAAACGGTGAGTATTCCATTGAATAAATAACCAGGAAAATAGGCAAAAATATTGGTGCCTTCAAAGGAGCTAGAATGATTATTAAAGGATAATGGAGAGTTGTTATTTAAATTTTTATTAACAATAATGGGAAACAACCTGGCAGGGAGGAAAATAAGATTAGGCTAAAATTTGTTATTGTCTATATCTTATTCCTTTTTGCTTCTAATCAATCTCTTCTTTCTCCATTATTTTCTCTATTCAATTATCTCCATCTCTTCTTTTTTTCTATCTCTGTTTCTAAATCGTGATCTCCGTACCATATTATTTACAATAATATTCATGTCCGTTTTGGTCTTTATGTATAACCTCTTGCACTAAAAGGAAAGAGAGGGAGTTTACGTTGAGAATTTTATGAAGGTATTAACTGAGATTTGGCAATATTTGTTTTTGAAAGTAAAAAAGTGGAGCAGAATTGCTGAGGTATACTATAATTGCCAGTGATCCTCATGTAAATGCAATTACGTCAGTGCGCAGGCACACTAACAAATACTTGTCAATTGCCTCTCCAAGATCTCGAAGTCTTTCAGTAGAAGAAATAAATGGTGCAACAAGGTTTGTGTTTGGGTTTCGGTTTCGGTTTCGGTTTATACAAGACATTTGCTTCTCACAAAGCCCAGCGTTACCATCATTGTTAATGACTAACTGAATCGCGGCAACTTTCCTCCCTAAGGGTAACCTGTCAACCATTTCAATTCAATAGGATGCTCATTTCCTTGACAGTGACTCTCACAGAATCAATGCAAGTCTTCACTTGTACAAGTTACCCAGTTTGCTTTCGCCTCCCATTCTTGGTTGCAGAATCAACAAATACAGAGAGAAAACAGTATAGCCATCAAGAACCATCAAAGCTTTCACGTAAATCTTGAATAATGACATCCATAGTAGGCCTCTCTTCAGGACATTCCTGAGTGCAAGAGACAGCTATTTTTGCTAACTTGACTGCTTCTGGTTCTGAGAAGTTCCCTTTTAGATGTATATCCATGAAGTCCTCGTACTTGCAAGAAGCAGCTGCCAAGCGCATTGAATTGGATAGCATCTGTTGACCAGTGAGGATTTGAAGGATGATCACTCCGAATGCGAATACGTCACTTTTCTCTGTGAAACACCCTGTTGTTACATACTCTGGAGCTAAGTATCCCATTGCAGCACTAACTTTGAGAGTTGAGAAGACAATGTCATCTGCCAGTAGCTTAGAGAGGCCAGAGTCTGCAATTAAAGGGTTCAATTGTTCGTCGAGAAGAATTTTCTCGACAGATATGTTCCGATGAATTATTGCAGGCTTGTCGCCTTCCCTACTGTGCAGATATCCGATACCTAGTTAGGATCAGGAAGAAACTAACAATATCAATACAGAGAAGTGACAATAAAGTTCTGATCCATAAAACTACGGGAGAAAATGAGAGTGACTAAGTGAACAAACTACAATGATACAACACAAACCTTTAGCTATGCCATTTATTATGGAGACCCTTGTGGGCCAGTCAAGAACTCGATTGCTTCCATCTTCAGAATCAAGGTACTTCGACAGGTTTCCCTTTGAAGCGAAATTGTACACAAGAAGGCATTCACCTCTTCCCCTGGAGCAGCAAAATCCTCTAAGCCTAACAAGATTATCATGTCTCAGGGAAGTCAGAAGCCTTAAACCCTTCAAAAACTCATCTTCCTCAGACTTGCAACTGGTAAGGTTAATTATCCTTACAGCTACAAGTGAACCATCTATTAAGGTTCCTTTATAGACGATTGAGAAGCTGCTCTTCCCCAACAAATTTGTCTCAGAAAAACTTTGTGTGGCAGACTCAATCTGCTCCAAACTGAAACGAAAGTTAGACAGATGCTGATCATGGAGTCTGCTACCTTCTCGCCCATCTCCTAATGGGTTCCAGCCATTAGAATACTCGATAGCCGCTAGTGGAGAGGAACCACTCCTGCAGTAGTCTTTACTCTGGTCTGTGCTTAGTCGGCTTTCAGGAGAATCAGATGTGTTTCCAATCTTTTGTTTCCCACGACGATACCGGAAAACAATCAGAAATCCTACACTTACCACTGTGATGGTGCTTATGATAACCCCTGCAACAATGGCGATCTGTGGGAGTTTTGATGACTTGGAACAGTGCGTTTGAGAGCAGTTTGTGTCTAAAATTGTAGACTGAGTATTATGATCTGGAAAAGTATGATTCGTGAGCTGTCCCAGAGGGTCAACCTGATTAATGTTAACGTTATCAAAAGGAGTACAGACTCTTAATTTAGCAAACCCATCTCCACATAAACCTTGGTTGTTCCCAAACTGAAATCCTTCACCTAATTTCTTCAGAGCTGAATTTATTTTACAAATGTCAGAATCAGTTTTGTGTCAGCAATAACAGTGTAGAAAAAAAGTAGATTCTGTTTCCTCTTCTTTTTTTGAAAACTAGCCATAGTCAATCCAACACAAGAAATAGACTTACCGGAAGGAATAACTCCAGAAAGAGAATTGTTTCTGACATCTAACAATTCCAGTTTAGGCATAGCAGCTATCACAGAAGGAATTGCACCAAAAAAGTGATTGGAACTCAAATCTAGCCTTCTCAACATAAACAAGTTCCCTAAGCTGGCAGGAATTTCACCATTTAGTCTGTTATATTGCAAACAAAGAACAGTAAGCCTCTTCAAAGACCCCATCTCTGTAGGTATACCTCCTGTCAGCTGATTATGGCCTAGCTCTAACACTACAAAACCAAGTGAAGATAATTAAACCGCATGCTGATAAAACGAGTAACAACAATGGTGCTTCACTCCATTTATCCATAGTTTTCTCAGCATCTAAATAATAAATACCAAGTAAATCTAGTCACAAAGACGAAAACTTACACTATTACACCAAATAGAAAATGAAAAAGCGACCACAACTAACCTTGTAGACCGGACATGCTACTAATCTCAGGAGGAATTGTGCCAGAAAGATTATTCACATTGAGATAAAGTTCAGACAACTCTGTCAAGTTGGAAATATCTTTAGGAATCTCTCCAGTCAATAAATTGTAATGCAAGTATATGCCAGACAAGCATTTAAGCTCTGCCACCGCAGGTGATAATATCCCAGACAAACCCTTCCCTTGAAGAGTAATATTGGTCACTTTGCGGTGTTCATTGCAGGCAATGCCCTCGAATAAGCCGCTGCAAGGGTCACCATCACTAGTCCACGAGTTCAAGAACCCGTTGGTTGGGTCTAATCCGGACTTTAGTTCCATTAGAGCTCTCAACTCTGTGTTTCCATTAACACGTCGAAGACTTGATAACGCAAGCAAGAGAGTGAAAGAGATGAAAAAGTAGAACGAATCCATGTTTGTTTGGGGCTCTGATTATTTCTCTACCCTTTCTTTTCTCTCCACCAGAATAATTAAGAAGGATGAAAGAATAAAGAAGTAAAGAACCGATCTTTCAGCAGTTCGTCGCCATTCTCTACCCTCGAAAGTCGAAACTGTTAAGATTGCTCACTTCAAGCCTTTCTTCTTAACTCAGGTTTGAAACATGCAAGCTAAGGATAGTGCGAGACAAGAAAAGCGCACAAACCCCATGTGTGCTAGTCGCTTGTTTCTTTGTTGACTCTTCCGGTTTCAAGAGACTTTTAAATTAAGGATCTTTCTGTAACCCATACCAAAAGAAGCAGATTGGTCACCCACATTCCTCAACCGGTCAACCTAATCATGTTTTTCCTCTCAGGGACTTTCTCTTTCTGCAATCCAGCAGTGAAGGGCAACAAGAATTAAATGAAACTACAGTGTCGAACTAGAGAGACAAAGAGGAAAGAGGGACATATTGAGTAGGAACTCTTCGAGTGTGACACATCCACGTTTGAAATTTAATGCCGAGCATAGTAAACCAACTCAGCTAGACATATGGGGAGTAACTGTAGTGTTGCAAGATGGAAAGACCGATACTATCATGTGAAATATCATGGTTCGTTACATAAATATGCTTTGTTGCTTACAAAGAATTGGATGTTATAGTGTTGTATCTCGAAAATACTGCAGTGTAAGAATATAAAATTATGAGGGACAAAGGTCGCTCTCTGATCATTTGCACCTAACATGTTAGAAGGTCTAGATGTTGGAAGAAAATTTCAAAAGCAAGGAATCATAGACAGAGAATTTACTTCCAGACACTCCATCAAAATGCTTATTAAATCACAGCTTTATACTCCTGAACCTTTGTTAATGATATTTAATTTACTGTTTCGTGTCAAAGACATTGAAAATGGCTAGGATTAAGTCTCGGGATGCAAGCCTCAGAATTCTGCGCCGTTTGAACAGGGTTTGAGGTCAAGGAGGTGGGAAACCTAACTGGGCGTGGGAATTGGGAAGCATGGCCTCGCACATGAAAGTTGACTAGCGGAGTTCTTGGTGGGATAATCACTATCCAGTGCGACCACAAGGAAACCTGTTTGGAAGATTTACTTTCTTTTGGGGCTTACCGCTTAAAAGCTGGATTATAAGTGCCAATGTAGACGTTGGTGAGGCATTGTGCGTCTTTCACACTAGCAGTTTGTATCTTCTGGCCACATACTACCCATTATGAGAGAGTAGGACATATGCCACCGCCACTCAAAACTTTGGATCCCCTTTTGACTTTTGTGTCATATTATAGAAACTTATCATAGTTTAATATAATGCGGCTCTGCTCTTTTTAAAGTGAAATTTGGTTCTTGTTCTCTTAGGTGACATTCTTATCATTCACTAACCTATCGTTTAATTAAGACAAAAAAAAAAGTTGAGATTGGGTAAGCCAATAATAAAGATTTGTTCTACTATCAAATGTCAGGGTTCTGAATCGTTGTTCCTCTCCTTCACACTGTATGGAATCTGTTTAAAATTACACTAATCTACTCTGTTTAATCCATAGCCATGAGCATGGAAGCATGGATCTACTTTTCTTTTCCCTGGAAAACGGACAAATTTACTGGAATGCCGCAGTTTATAGAAGCAGAAGCAGCTCTAGAATGGAACAAAAGTGACAATGAGAACAAGAATTGCCCCTAAATCACTGAAGACATGTACATTGGTGGGCCAAAGCTTCTAGATGCATAGTTTTAATCTTTACTATAGGTTAAAACCTTAATCACGGCCTAAACATTGACAGGGCAGCGATGCACAGTTTATGCAAGGTCCCTTTAAGTATTTTAATACCTACCCCACTGACATCAGCCCTCGTAGTCGTAGGGTATATTATCGTAAGTTGACGACAGAGAACAGAGGATAAGAAGTACGACTTGATGGGATTTAATGACCGAGAAAATGATGCCATTTTGATTGAAATAAGATGTTGGCCCCTGTTTCAAAAACTCTCCCCACCAGTCTGGTGCATGATTGAAACTAGAAACATAGATGGGCCGCAATTTTTGAAATGTAGCAGCAAACTTTTAGTGGCAGAAGGGGACCACAAGTACACGTACGTCAAGAACATTTTGAGTCTTTCAATGAATACAACAATGTTACGGACTCGGAAAAAACTTGATCTGCATTCCATAGGTTTTGAATTTTGATACTCATTTTTTGATTGTCTGTTTAGTTTCTTCTTTCGTCTTTCCTGTGTTCTGGCTTCCAATTCAGTTTGTAGACAGAAAGTCGCAACCTTTATTATTCACTGGAATTTTGTTTTTAAAGCCAAGATATCGACAAAAGAAGTGCTCTCCAATTAATCCTCCGCACATTCTCTGCATTATTGTCCACTTTTCACCTTTTATCATTGGATCTATCCTTTCGGTAGAATTTAGCTCTTCACTGGACTCAAAACATAAGGGAAAGACATCTGCCACCCTTACTTTCAGAATGCATGCACGTTTTGTGGTTGAGATTTTCCTGAAGTACAGGAAATTAAAAAGATGGTCTCTTGTCCCTTTTACATTCAAAGAGGCAAAAGCAATTCTTTAGCTTTCCTTTATTTGATTCAAATCCGAGCTATGTGCTTCCCTCGGTTACTGTGTCAGTTTCCTCTTGACAACCATGAAACAGCTCTCCGAATTCTCTCAGGATTTTAATTGCTTCTTGAATTGGGTTGGTTGAGACAAGATTTTCAGATGAAGACTTGTCATGGCTGGGCCTCAATTCAAAATGCTTAATACTTAAAACGATCAGCACAAGGGGATAATTGGCCAATCTTTTTCACTTAAACTTCTTTCGATGTAAACAATATTAGAATGTTTGGCATATAAAAAACTGTAGCACCACTGTAACAATTTACTACTACTGGAATCCGTAATGCAACAATTGTCAACTCATAATTAACAGCTTCTGAGTTTCCATTTCTATGAGAAAATACTAGGTCACTAAAGGATTTGATCCACCCAGAAGGCTAGAGTGTCTTTTGTTCCTTTGTGTCAACAAAAGCACATGGAAGTTGGCAGAAAATAAAGTTGTCATCACTGCAGAGACAGCAGCCTGAACATATATCTTTACAACAAATTGAATCTGTACATCTAATCTTCTACCCTGGAAGGTATATTCAGATTTCCATCAATGTAGGGAAAAGCATGGAGAGGAGAGATTGAGATCCGATAGTACTGTAGAAAGAAATGTAAAGTCCCCTCATTTATTCGCCAACTCCTTACCTGATCCGCCTTCAAGTATTTCCATTCCTTGAGAACTTAACATCGAGTGGAGAGTTTTATTTCCTCTAGTTTGCATTTCTTTTTCATTTTAAATTAATAAGGAAAGAAGAAAGCGAGTTGATTGTTGTATATTATCCAGATGATCCGATGTGCAATGATCATAATTAGGAATTGTTTGATTGTCTTTTTCCGATGAAGAGACGAAACATGATCAATTTAAATTCGAGATAACTATTCAAAATCTTGGTGAAAAACTGAATTTATTATCTTATGTTTGCTTTTTGTAAATTTTTTTTAATTGAAATGGCATCAAATGATAATTTTTTTACAAATCTTTTGATTTAATAAATAATACAAAATACAAAATAATTAAATATTTTTCTATGTTAAAAGAAATACATAATAATAAATTATTTTTAGGTAAAAATGCAATTCTTTTAAAAAATACAAAACGCCAAATTTTCTCATAATTTTATTAAAATTACAAATTATCTATGAAAAGTTCAAAAATAGTCCTTGTGTGGACTGGTGTTAACTCCTACTGCATACATCACATTTATGGTTACCTTTTTACCGTACCTGTTTACCCCGATTAATTATAAGACCAAACGACCCCTTTTCGTTTTCTAAACTAGAAAGTAGAAATCCACTTAGTATGATAAACTGTTAACATGATTATGAGGATTAAGTTCTATGTAGGTATAATGTTCGTTTATGGTATTTATAATGTTCTTTATAAGACTTATCATGTGATTGTATCAAAATGACTTCGTATTTGTGAACATTATGTATCATGTCATTCAATGAGTGTGAGATTTATCCCTTTTTTATTGTTGCGAAAGCATATGTAGTATCTCATGCTTGTAGGAGTTCTTGAGCTTTTGCAACCTGAAGTTAACCTAACAGTTAAAGGACAAATAGCACCTTGTGGTTTTCATTTCAGAAAAATACCCTCCTGTGATTTAAGGTTGAAAAGAAACCCTTACGGTACACAATAGCCATAATACGCCCATTTGTGTGATTTCCAAAACCATCGATTTTCTGTGATTTTCATAATGCAGTCCACCAATATTATACCATTATACCACACTTGCCATAGAGAGATGGAGGAGTTCTTAAGCTTTTGCAAGTGGAATTATTTAAGGGATAAACTCCTCCTGTGGTTTACACTGCAGATAAATAGTCCCTTGTGATTTTAATTTCCCAACAAAAGTGTTGGCCATAAAATACCGTATGATTTTCAGAAATTTCACACTGTATCCTGTGATTTCCAAATGATATCTAAAATGAACAAAGTAACAGTATACATGGTGTAATAGAATGAGGTTGAAAGTCCACAAAACAAAGGATGAACAATGAATTAAATGGTGTTGAAGAGAACTTGAGATCAAAACACAAAGTTTAAAGTGTTCTAGGTGTGTTGAACACTTTTCTTAAATTGTTATTTGCCGCCACTATATTTACAAACTGGGTTAACGGCAAATTACTTCTAGAATACAAAAAACACAAGAACATTCAAGTTGCAAGAATATGAATGTTTTTCAAGAATTATGAACTTAGAGATTGTGTTGGTAGAATTGTTCAAAAAAACTTGTTAATCTTGACCAACACTTATGTATATATAGAGTTTTCAGAACAGTCACGTCTGTTCATGACAAGTTGCAACTCTCAGAAAAGAAGCAACCCTTTAAAATAGTCACGTCAGTTCACGACAAGCCACAACTCTTAGAAATGAAGCAACCCTTCAGAACAGTTATGTCTATTCACTACAAGTTACAACTCTTAGAAATGAAGCAACCTTTCATTTCCAAGTTTAACTTTAACTACTTATATCAAAAACTAATCTTCAACACATGGATCCTCATTGTTATGATCATTTAATGTCTAAGGCACATACACAGACAGATATCTTAGTTCAAAATTATTTGGTATGACACATCAAACAGTGGCTAAGTAGATAAAAACATATTCCATTAATAGAATAATCTTCCAAATCATCTTATCTATCATCAAATTCACATTTAAAGTCTTTAATACTTTTGTTAAGAAAATACATATGAAAAAGGTAAATATTACAAGCCAGCAACATGGAACTGTGTACTATATTTCAAAATAACACTACTTAAACTATTGTCCCTTGTTCCTGCAAAAATAAAAGGCAAGTAATGAGGCATTAATATGTCATCAACTAGTCTACCATATATTGCATGTGTTACTTGCCCTCATAAAAAATAAAAGGATATGTTTAAAGTAGCATAATGTATTTAAAAGAATGGAAATTGTCACCCTAATGTCAAAATATATCTCAATAATTACTATTGTTCTCTTATTTTCAGATTAGCAATGAGCTAGGTCAAGCTTAGCTGTTTATGGTCTGAACTAGGCCTTGAAATTTTATTGGTAATTCGAACCCAATTTAAAGCTTAATCGAATCCAAAGTTCGTAGCTTAAATCCAACTCGTTTTGTTAAGCACAAAGTTTGATTGAATCAGACTAAACTCATAAATTAAAAATGTTTTAATTTTTAAATTAAAATTTTCAATATTGTAATCCCACGTGCTTAAAGAGAAATTAAATAATTGAATGGCCATCATCATCACAAATGTGTTCTTAAAGTTTCCTTCTTTATGCACAATAGGCATCAAACTGCTCTCATCCTATAAATAGTAATACCTCCGTATCTTTTTTTTTGGATTCGAGGAAATCCGTAGGTGGGCCAAGCGGGTACACTTTTCCGAGGGCCCAACTAGTACACCACCCCACAGGTGGGCCAAGCGGGCGCATCCTATCATTGAGAGCCCAACTAGTTCTTCACCTACAGATAAAACCTCAGCTGCCCCAGGTTCTTACAAGAGAGGCTAGCATAGAATCGAACCTAGGACCTAACCGAAACCAAGCCCCACTCTCAACCATCGAGCCACATCCCTTGAGGGCTAATACCTCCATATCATGCATAAGAGAACTATAAATAGTATTAAGTGTATAACTATCGAAAATGCACAATTTCATCATCTCAATCAATTTATTTTGGCCAAAACTAAAGATGTTTATAACTTGATCTATGTCATCTAGAATCAACTTAGTGTATTGGAATTTATAAAATAATAATCCCAAGATTAATTCCAAAACAGATTTATTTATTCAAGAAAAGAAATACGAATTCAAATTTCTTGAAAGAAAAGTTCACAAGCCATTAAAAGCTAAATTTCTATCGAGCTACATGTTGTTGGTCTTTGAGAACTTCTTCTCTAAGTCCCTTCTTTTATAATAAGTGAAGTAACTGGAAACTTTCATCACAACAATAAGGTAAGATAAAAGTTAGTTATTTGCAATAACGATAACTAGAGAATGCATGCAATGTATGAGTAGAAAAAGATTTAAGCAAAAAGAAGGTATACTTGTATAGCGCAGAGGCAATAGGATGGAGGTTCTTTGTTGAACTGCATAAAACTATACAAGTAAAGATTTACGTCTTCATTTACAAAAGAAAAATTATATAAAAATAAAGATTAAAGAAAATAAACTAACATTAGAAGAAAATGGGCTAGTTAATTGTTATTATTGGGATCACTAATAATTTATCCACTTCATTTATATATAGAAAATTTATTATGTAAATTATACTCAATTATGCAACAATTTTATTATATGAATGCATGAAATTAGTAAATAAATATACTTTCATTATTAGATATTTCTTTGTAAAAATTTTTAGTTAGATGAATAGTTTGCGTACCTATCACAATATAAAAAGAAAATATAAGATAATATGATAAGTTGTTAAAATTAATGAAGGTAGAAAAACTAACATACCATAAATTATAGACTTTACCTTAAACACTTTTAGCACCTAACTAACTTCAAACACACATTAGGGTTTCTACAATCTTAAGATGAAGTCGTTATAATAAGGACTCGTTAGCCAATCATCAGGACTAAAAGTAGATTCATATTCAACAATAAATATTGGAAAATTGTTAAGAAGTCTTCTGCAATTGCTTACATAATAAGATATTAACCTCTATATGATTTTTACCATGATAATATATTAAAATGCTCATCACATCTCCATATCTGCTTCCAAATATTTATTCAACTCTATCTTATTATAAGAAATCCCAACCTTTTTTTTCCTTGATGAATTCTTTACTTGCAAATATGTGATAATGTGTATCAACAATGAATGAAGTAGCTACTAAACTACTCAATCTTGCTCTTTATCCATTAGCTAAATGTGCGAAGTTGTATATTTTATTCTAGAGAATAACTTATTAACATTATGAAACATCATGAATTGTTTTAGCCAACTCCTACTACTCTTCTATCATCATCACCACCACCATCATCATCATCATCACACCCAGTCCAAAGTCCCGCAATAAAGCGGAATCTGGGGAGATCTGATAGTACGCAGCCTTACCCCTACATAGTAAAGAAGCTATTTTCGATGGACCCACATGCAGATGTGATAATAAAAGAATGATGCACGTTAAAGAGTAAAGAAGTAAAATTGACACGCTAAATTATTATGTAAATAAAATTACAATAAATACAAAAATAAATATAATTTGACTTGTAAAAAATATTTTAAAACTAAAATATAACGAAATATATCATCTTTTTATCTTTAAAAAAGCACCAATACCCAGATGATAAGAGAGTAATAAGCATCAAAGAACTCGACTTTGCAAAAAAAAGATTGTTAAGCATAAAAATTCAATCTGACATAAACCCAATAATATTAGATGCAAAAAGAACCAACATAATAAAACCCAAGAAACATTAAACCCTAAATCAAACAAAGAAGCTAATATCAAAAGCAAAAAATCATAAAGAACAGAAATTTCAAAAAATCCAACAAAACCTAGAAAACACCAAAGCAGAAGAGACTGATTAATCAAGAACCATACCTGAAACGAGGAGGCTGTGGAGAAGGAAGAGAGAGTGAGAGAGCCAAGAAAGAGGGAGAGAAATGCAGAGAAACTTACGTGTTGAATACTACTATTAATATCAAAACAATAAAAATTGCAACCAGTCGTCACTTTGCGATCTAACATTTTATAATCAACTACAACAAAAAAAAGTTTCTTTTTTTTCCTCACCAAAAGAGGAAAAGGAAAAACTAACCTGTTTGTTGTAGATATTGAAAAGGTACTTGAGTCCAAACAATAATCCAAACAACGAAGTCCTTCCAAAGTTTGTTGTGAAAAACTAATCTCTGATACAGGCCTTAATATACTTGATTACTGACACTAGCATTTTGAATGTTAAATTTCAAGTAATCGATCAATCCAAAACTAACTTATTTTTACATAAAAAGCATAGTTATCATGTGGTTTTTTTTCAAAATTTTTAACTTGTTAGGATGTTAGACTCCAATATTCGAGATTGCCTTTAACTCTTCCTTTATTACGTCTAACTCATCCTTTGCTATTAAATTGTCAATATGCATGAAATAATGAATATGAAATAACTTTCCATCCATCAATAAGCTCCTAACCCACAACTTAGTTCTCACTTTTTCAACCATGGCATGTGCAATAGTTTTCCAAAGTTATGGTTAAGAGCTTGGTATCGAAGTTCTAAACTATTAAGCACTAAGTCAATATACTTGTCAATTTTTCACTTGTTTTCAATAGTGGCATATAAATAAACCTACCATTTTAAAACATGAACACATATCAATTATAATCAATTAAATGAAATATGATAACAAATTTTAAAAAATCATCTCACGATTTGATTGAATAAAGTTTGGTTATTGCTAATGTAATGTGTCGTCACTATCATATAACCCTTCTTTTGATTGTCAACCATCCATGTATTTGATACAAAAATAATTCACTCATGATGACTCGACAATATCTTCAATATCAATTTGTTATATTTGTAAATCTTAAGGATACCTTTCGTAATAACATTACGAGCTAGGATCTTGAAGTTTAGTTGGAATCCAATGTTACAAACATCTTGGGCTTTGTAAAGCGCTATGACAATAAAGTAGTCATTTGTTCACCTGATCAAAAAATTTGCATAAAAGGACATTGTTTTCATATGAAATTACTAATAACATATACATAATGATCTTTGTTTTCATATGAAATTACCAATAACATCTACATAATCATCAAATTTTTTTATATTGAAATAAATTTCTTAATATCACTGGTAGTGGATATCATTATTCTCTGTAGCCTTAGAAGATATTTATGTCGACTACTATTCATTATATTACTACTATATGAAGAAAAGATGTTAAGCTTCTTCCAAACTATTTCAATTCTCATTAACAAATAGCATACTCTAACTACATTCAAAATGAACAACATATATAAGACATTTTAGCCTTAATAAGTCACATATGATATAAAATTCATCACTAAAACCCTAAAAGAATCAACTTTTTCATACAAAGTGAAGATTTAAACTAACGATTAAAGCGAGAGCAATTGGGGTAGCAAAAAAATGAGCGATGGAGAAAAGTAGCAAGCAACATTTACAAAGTGAGTTAAGGGTGGGTCTATGAGAACAACCACATGATAGAGGACAAAAAGATATAAAGGGTAAGAGAGAATGATGTTACGAATGTATATTATTCATTGTCACTAAGTAACAAAATGTCATTAAGCAATAAAACAATGATGTTTTATTACATAAACAAATGAGGCCATTTCATTTATGGAGATGTTTAGGCTTTATATAAAGCTCAGGCCTTGAAATAAAAGACTAAGTCTAGCTCAAAACCTAATCAACTTAGGCCAACCCTATTAACTTTGGGCTAGGCCAAGCTTGAATTTATTTGTCATTCTTGCCTATTTCATCACGAGATATTGGTTGGTTGACATGACTTTGTTTGCTTATCTAAATTGGTTAACTTGGTTTAGTTCAAACATTTTGTTGTTATTGACTTTATTAGGTTACTCTTATTAAACAAATCCTATTATTTTAACTAAATTATTTGTAGACCTAGTATACCACCTAAAGTCCCCTTCATTGCTTTGTATTAACTTGGTTAACTTTTCCTTCCCTTCTTACCTTTTATGTCTACCAATTTGTTTTAGGTAAATTATGGAGACTCCACTTCCATCCTATGGCCCTTATTTGGAGTTGATCAATGATATTCACCTAGAATTGAGAAGCATTGATATAAAATTATAAATAATGAGAAAATGAAATAAACAAGAATCCAGAACAGGAAAAAAAATAAAGGCAGTGAAGCTTACCTAAAATAAGAAACAATTAGTAAACATATGGTTACAAGAAAGCCTTCTTATTTTACATCTTTCCACATGTTCCTCTATTATGCCTCATTCATATCTAATAGTGGCACGTGCACGGTGATAAGGACTTTTAGTGATTTCTCACTTTATAAATGTTACAAATCATTTTTTCCAAATCAACTATATGTTGTCTAAAGTATATATCTATATTTTGAATGACCTTCCACTGCTAAAAATAAGAAATCCATTTGTTAGCATGCTTGTTGACTTTTCTAGTTGTGCTTGAATTCTTAGACAAATATATCCTATTTATTTTTTATTCCCTCACTTTTTTGGTTGAATCTCTTCATTATAACCCTCTATATCATTTCAAACATTATTAAAATAGATATGTGTTAAGCCTTTAACGTATGCAGGCTCTTTAAATGATTATCGATCAGTATATCATACGTCATTGTTCTAATATATGTGTGCCTATACCATTTCGATAATATAACCATAGTAACCCATTTATGTGATTGCTTATTATCACTCTCTAGTTGCTTTATGTTCCTATCTCATTCATTATACTTATATTTGCCTTGTTACATTCTATGTCATATCCTTTACAGCTTGGTTATTTTAGGTTGCCTTTATAAGTTGGCATAGATATATCTAACAAAATATTGATGCTTAACTACTGATATATCGTTATTGTACTTACTCTAAACCTTATTAACATACACAGAAGTAATTGATTAATAAACTGAAATATATTTTCGAACTTAAAATGTAATTGCAAAATTATCAACTTTTACCTAATATATATGAAGACTCAACCTGTGGATTGTATGGAAAATATGGAGTTTTGCATACCCCCCGAATCCCTCCCTTTTATTTACTAAAAATTCCTATTACTGGATTCGATTGTAGCGAGTTTTTCATAAATTCATATATTATATTTACGCTTGCCTAAGTTTCATTTTGATTTGAAAGAAACTGCATCTTATATCCAATTAGAATAAATTATATAACTCCCAACATCTTACTATAAGCACTCTAAAAACCATCTCCAGGTAAGTTTTTTCTTTATGGGAACAATCGCCCAACTAATAGAGCATATGTTTTTATTGGCATTTATAACTATAATTGTGAAAAGTTGTGCTCCATATTTATGCTTTAAATGTATTTTACTTGTAATCTTTATTATTATAAGTATTTATTTAGTAGTAGGCATACTTACAAGCAATTCATACTTCAAACAAGTAATATATATAAACTTCTAAAAAGTTTGAGGATTCATACGATAATTAGCATAAGCAACTTATAAAGTCACAAAAAGCTTAAAAGAGTCACATTTTATAAACATTAAAAGTCACATACATACGAGTAATATTGTAAACACTAATTTGGGCCATATTTTGAAACTTGGAGACAACTTGGTTTATAAACTCTTATATGGCAAACAAAACTTGGATTTCATCCCACATATTGAAGTAGTAACAAGTATAATATTCTATCAATCAATCTTAATTACTATTTAATAATTGATAAGATCTTGCATATTGAGAAATTTGCAATAGTATAATGATTCTAGTTTGGGTAGTTAATTCATGTATGGAATGTGATAATTTAGGGTGCCATGGATGTCCTCCTGAGATAAAAGGAATGTAAATGTGAATAGCTTTGTCTTTGAGGGTTTTTATGTATTCTATTGTACTTTTCTAGTGTTAAATTCAAAGATAAGTTAAAAATGAAAGGTCAAGTTCATTTTCTCATATTATATATATATATATAGATGAAAGCATAAAATTTCCTCCATAAGTTGATTAGAATCATTAATATTTATCTTTTGCAATTGATACATCAAATAAGACACAAAAGGATCAGAGTCATTAAGATAAAAGTTGAAGCTTACTTAATATTATTACTTACATAATAGGTTTGTATGCAAGGATGTCATTTTTATTGGCCATTAACAAAGAACTATAAATGGTTGTTATACTACTGACAAGAACAAATGAATTAGACTAGAAGAACAAAAAACTATAATAGATAATATGCTTTAGTTCTAACAAATAATATGAAACCCTAAAATGTCATCTATTTGAAATCAAATAATTCATTCTACATATACAAATAGTTACATTATATATTATTTAAATTTACATTATAAAAAATCAAATTATTCAACTTAAAGTTAGCCTTCAAAGTCTCCAAAACATATCTCGTAGGCTTTAATCTTTAGGTTCTCTTCTAAACAATTAGAGACTTTAAGATTCCTTCCTTTTAAACCCATTGATTTATGAAGTTCTTTATTGAATTGAATCAACGCCGCAATCTCACACCCCTAATTCAACCCTAAACACAACCTTTAAAAACTCTTTGAACTTTTTTCCCTAAAATCATTTGAAAATTGATGAAAATTTTCTATTTTTGAGGATTTTGAATAGTCATGGGTCTTGATGAACACGTCATGATGTGCATGGTTTATTCGGTTTTATATGTGAAAGAAATAAGAAGTAAGAGTCAAGTAATGAGTAACCAATTTTTTGAATAAAAAATGAAAATGGATTGTTTGGTTTTGTAGTGGGTCTAAGGATGGCACAAGTCGGGTTAGATTAGGTCTGGCCGCCTATGACTCGAGTCTGATCTAAATTTTTTAGCTCGATTTATATTGAAATATGATTCAATTTAGAAGTATTCGCTTGAGCTCAAGCTCGATCAAGCTCCAACAATAACAACAATAATAACAACAACCCGATGAAAGTCTCGCTGATACGTAGGGTCTGGAGAGCTTTATCCCTAACTGGTAGAGAAGTTGTTTCTAATATTTGATCAAACTCTAGTAGTCCGAAAATGTGGCACTATACCACCATCCCTTTTAATAGTCATACTTCCTTTTCTTAGTTTCCCAATGATGAAGTTACAAAAACTAATATAAAAGCCAAGATATCAAATCAACCACAATAATTTATTTATATGTTCTACTAGAGGAAAGACAAACATCAAAATTGAGAATATAGAAATCTTAATAATTCCTTTTCTATGCCCGCTTTTGATGTTGCTAACTCACTTGTTCATAGCTAATGTTTTTTGTTCGAGCCTTGTAGTATTTGTTAACGTTGTTCAAGTCTCTTTATCATTATCATTGGTGTTTTCTTCCCATTTGAAGGCGAGAAGAGAGTATCATTAATACAGAAAGAAGTTTGATATTTGGTTTGTGAATCCTAGTTATGAGCTTAGTCTAAAATTCGAATTTAAAAAAAAGCCTAAATTTGATTTAGAATACGATCAACTCAAACTAAGCCTGTTAATTTCAAGTCGAACGAAACTTAAAACTTTTTTGTCATCTCTAAATGGGTCGAATTATTTGGTGGGCAAAACAAAATGGTGAAAAATTAGTCCTTAACTTATGTGACAATGCTACTTATGTAAAATTTAATAACACCAATTAATACAAGAACAACTTTCACAAAGTAATAGGATATCTTACAAAATTTTTAAAATATTTAGAGTTTTTATGGAATTAGCATAGCTATAAAAGAAATTAATGTCCTTTATCCTTTTAAAAAATATTTCTTACTTTAAATTTTCTAAAAAATATTTTGTAGCACTAAAATTTTTGTAAAAGTAACTTTCTATTGATTTTTTATTAATTTTTTTTTATAAAATCAATATTAAAATACGAATCCTACAATTTTTTAATAGAAGATTGTTTAGAATATTTTAATAATAAATAATTTTAAAAAATATTCACCCCTTTTTATTCAACGCAGGAAATCGGGGGAAAAATAGTCAGGTGGATCCTCCAATCATCCGGGACGGCTGCTTCTCCACTACTTCCAATTCAATTTCCAACACAAACTTTGAATAATAATTTGACGCAACCGCAACGCCCTCAAAGCCTCATGTCTAATACGACATCTGTTTACCACCCTTTAAAATGTACCGCCTCTCAAAATTTTAAACAGAGCTATCATTTTCTCTTCTCAGCAACAGAGAGAGAGAGAGAGAGAGCAAAGCCCGACCCGAACCTGAAAGGAAAAAGGAAATGGGCAAAGATCTCAGCGATGACCAGGTCTCGTCGATGAAGGAAGCGTTCACGCTGTTCGACAGTGACGGAGACGGCAAGATCGCGCCTTCGGAATTAGGAATCCTTATGCGCTCTCTCGGGGGAAACCCTACCCAAGCCCAACTCAAGTCCATAATCGCCGAGGAAAACCTAACCGCTCCGTTCGATTTCCCTAGATTCCTCGATCTCATGGCCAAGCACATGAAACCCGAACCCTTCGATCGCCAGCTTCGTGATGCATTCAAGGTGCTTGATAAGGACTCCACAGGTTACGTGTCCGTAGCGGATCTGCGTCACATTTTGACCAGCATTGGTGAGAAGCTGGAACCGGCGGAGTTCGATGAGTGGATCCGGGAAGTTGATGTCGGGTCGGATGGCAAGATCCGATACGAGGATTTTATAGCTAGGATGGTCGCTAAGTGATTGTTTCTATGATTGGGTTGACATAACTTGGGCGTGTGAATTTGGGTAAGCTTCTGGTTTCTTAGTTCGAGAAATTAGGTTTTGTTTGTGGTGTAATGGGTAATGATGCGATTTCTGCTTAAAAACTGTTATGTAATGGTAATCTTGTTCCTTGTTAAGGATTTGGTGTTTTGTTTATAGTAACTTGTGTAATCATCATTTGGGATTTTGCTTTCTCGTGATTAATTGGCGATTTTCCTGGTGTTTTTACTATTTAGAAATTAGAAGAACAGTGGAGCTTTACTTTCCTATCTTAGAATGCTAATATTTACTGACTGACAATTGTGGACGAATCAAATGCCTAGTATTTGGTGGCTTAGTTTTTTGAGTCTCAATCTCTGCGGTTCCAAGGATTTATAGTTACTCTAACCACGAGATGCATTAATGTCTTAGAAGTTTGAACATGACATGTTTAAATTCAGAAACTTGGAAGATAACTCGATCCACTGTGCACTATAATCTGAAGATTGGGTTTATGAACCTTGGTGTCCAAGTTTGCAATTTTTGTAGGGTTTAATGTTGTTAAGGTGTAACCTCGTCTTTTAGCATCAGGTACGGAGATTGGCCAACTTTGGTGTCTTTGCATGGTCATGTGTTTGAAGATTGTACCCAGTTCTGGTGACAGTCCCGTTGTCATGAACTTGAAGATTGAATAATCCAGCCTAATGCTCCACTGCAATACGAAGTGCGGCAAAAAATGGATTGTGACGGTGGCCATATTTCAGCTAATTCAGTTCAGGATTGAATTAAGTTGCAAGACTTCGTTCTTCAGTTTCCCGCATCTTCGCAGAAGTCTACAGCGTGAGTACTCCCGAGAGATTTAAATGCAAATGATATTTGCCTTAACGCTCATAATATTTGCTTCAGTCAAGTCATCTCGCGTACTACAAAATTCCGTCAAGAGTTCTTTAATTTGGGTTGTTATTGCAGTATTGCGCTCTATTCAGACAATTAGATTAGTTTATTTATTTAACAAAGGGGAAACTACTAAATTAACTGATCGCTCTTGAAAACAAAATTCCTTGCACATCTTTGTGAAGAAGCTCTTGGACTCTTAATGGTGGCTCTTGAAAGATATGAAGGCCTAGATGTAGTATGCCTGTGAGGTTTGCCAAACTGTTGGCGCATTGATTTCCTTCTCGGAAGATATGCTGGAGATAAACTTCCCAAGTTCGTTGTAAAAGCTCCCGGATACCTGTCACTAAAAAAGTAACCCTAATTAGCACAATATGAGGGTCAGAGAGAATGTTAATGACCTCGAAGGAGTCCAATTTGGCTACAATTTTGCGATACCCCAGCTCACAGGCCTGTGTAAGTCCTGAGAATACACCCCAGAGTTCCGCAGTTAAGGGCGAACCCTTGCCGAGGTTTTGCTGAAAGCCCCCACATTAGTTCCCCTGCCAATCTCGAATTAAACCTCTAGTGGAAACCTTTGTGGAACCGTGCTTCACTACGTCGTCAGAATTGACTCTAACCCACCCCTCCGGAGGTTTAGTCCAGCCCATTAGGGTGCGCACTAGTACGCCTTGTGCTCGGAACACAATGTTTTCCATCGCATGAGCTCATACGATCCAATCTACGTAGTCTGGAATGAGTCTTGTATCCTCTTTCGGCCAAATAAAACTTGGCTCAAATAGACTACTGTTACACCACTTCCATAAGAACCAGCAGACGACTTCAAATATAGTGGCCCACGCGGGCTGCTGCACCTGAACTTGCTTCGTGAGGTTAGACATTAGCCATGTCTCCTCATCTTGCTGGAAAAAGCCTGTATCTTGAGGAAGCTGACTCTAGAAAGCTGTCACCCGCGGACAGTCCCGCACTACATGAATAGTAGTCTCTGCATGCTCACAGAAGTGAGAACTGTTATCCATAGCAATATGCCTTGCCATTCGCTATTGGTTCATCAAGAGTTTACGTTTGGCAACTAGCCAGAGGAACGATCTAATCCGCTGCAGGCCAACCCATTTCCAAATAACCTCCCACAGCTTGTTGCTGGACACCATGAAGCATCCCTCAATTAATTCATAAGCAGACGTCACTGTAAACCCCCCATGGTGGGTTGGTTCCCACAACAATCTGTCCTCCCCTGCTTCCTCAGCTATAAGGTCGTAGTGCGCAAGTTCCATACAAACAATGGACGAGAGATACTGTTGAAATTCATTCCAACACCAACTGCCTCGGTCGTTCGTGAGGGTCGCGACTGTAGCGAAACGAAGACTATCAGGGACTTGAGAAGTTGCTACATGTATTAGGGGGCCCCAGCCTTTCATCCAGTTGTCCATCAAAAATAAAATGCGTCTCCCATTGCCCAGGGACCATTGGATTCCCTATCTAACAACATGTCAGGAATCTGAAATCTCCCTCCATATAACGGAAGCTCCCGGCCTGGAGATCCTGAGGGGAATTGGATTAGCATCCAGTCTATATTTGGCTCGGAGTATCTGAACCCACAGAGCGTTAGGTTTAGTGAGCAGATCCTATCCTAATTTAGCCAGTAACGCATCATTGGTAGACCAAATACCTTTGATGCCCAGTCCTCCCTTCGACTTTTGGCGTACACATAGACTCCAAGTTGACTAGGTGCATTTTCCAGCATTCCGAGGTTGACCCCCATATAAAGTCCCGCATAATTTTTTTCCAGATCATGGCACAACTGGCGCGGAAGTCGAATTGTTTGCATCGTGAAAATAGACAATGAAGAAATGACTGCTTGGGTTAAAGTAACCCTTCCCACGAGAGGCAACATCTTGGTGCTCCAGCCGGCTAGTTTCTTCTGAGCATTATCAAGGATGTGTTGATACGTATGTCGGTTCGTCCTATCGTGAATCAAGAGAACCCCTAGATACCTGCCCAAATTATTCGTACTGGTAACCTGAAGACCTTGGCTGAGTTGCCTCGCCGTTTCCCTAGGGACATTCCTAGAGAAAAAGATCCGAGTTTTGGTTTGACTAACTTTTTGACCGGAAGCTAGACAGAATGTCTCCAGGGTTCTTGCTATGACTCGCGTCTGTGTATTCCCTGCTTCCACAAAGAGCACAAAGTCATCAACAAAGAATAGGTGAGAGATAGGGGGTCCCGTGCGATTCAGCTTGATCGATTTCTAAACCCCACAACTTACCTCTTGAGAAATGAGGTGCCCAAGTCTCTCCATACAAAGAACAAAAATGTAGGGTGAGAGTGGGTCGCCTTACATGATACCTCGCGAGGGCCTGAAAGACTCAGAGACGATCCCTTGCCAGGCAACCTGTAGAGAAGTAGTCGTAACACACTTTATAATGACCCAGATTAAATTCTCAGGGAGACCAATCTCTATCAGGGTATCCTGGATAAACTGCCAGCTAAGTCGGTCATAGGCTTTCTCCAGGTCCACTTTCAAAGCCAAATACCATGTTTTCCCAGTCTTCTTCCGCATAGAGTTAATAACCTCCTGGGCTATAATAATACTATCTATGATATGCCTGCCCGGAATGAAGCTACATTGGTTCGCTGCTGCTAGATGGTCCATGTGCGCTTTCAACCGATTCACTATCACTTTAGAGATAACCTTATAGAGGACATTACACAGGCTAATCGGACGAAATTGAGAAATCTGGAGCGGAGAAGGTGTTTTAGGGATTAGTACCAACATGGTGAGATTTAACTCATGATCCCAACATTCCATCCTGAAAACCTGCTGGATAAAAGACACCACAGACGACCCACCTTTCCCCCATTGTTTTTGGAAGAATAGGGTGTTATATCCATCAACTCCTAGGGCTTTGTTGGGATTCATAGCAAAAACCGCACTCTAGATGTCCTCCTCTTGGACTAGACGAGATAGCTCCTAGGCCTGCTCTACCGTAAGGGTCGGGAAGGCGCTTGATATTGGGAATTGCGAGGTAGGCTCTTCATCCAGGCTGTAAAGTTAGACAAAATAATGTTTGACGAGGCTGTGCAGCTAATCAGGCTCAGAAACTACATTCCCCAACGAGTCCTGGAGTCTCTCAATACGTAATTTCTTCCTCTTGACTAGGGTGATGGTATGGTAATACTTAGTATTTTGACCCCCCTTGTGAAAGCCATTCACACCGGGCTTTTTGGTGCCAATACAGCTCCTCCTCATACAAGACTTGTAATAATTCTCTGCTCAAAGTGTCCTCCAGAGCCAACAGCGAATCTCGAAGAGAGGTCGTCATTGCTCGTTGAATACCTTCTAACTGGACTACCAACTTCTTCTTCCGGTAGAAGACATTACCAAACACATGAGTGTTCCATCTCGTAAGGTGGTGGAAGAACTGGGCTAAGGAGCTACTTAGGCCCCCCTCCTCGAGGATCCAATGCTTAGCAACCCCTTCTGAAAACCCTGAATGAGTGATTCACGCATTTTGGAAACGAAAAGGCAGAACTCCAGTTAACCTCGGTTGGGGTGGGAATAACTGAAGAAGCAGAGGCCTGTGGTTGGACCCGAGGAAGGGTAGATGTTGGTTCATAGTGTGGGGGAATTTCTGCAGCCACCGACGAGCCAAACACCCTATCCAGTCGAGCTTGGACCGTTCCTCTACGCCAAGTATATTTTGAGCCTATGAAGCCCAAATCGTGGAGCCCACATCGATGCACCTAATCCTTAAAACGTTTACTCACTACTTGGGTCGAGGTAGCTCCGCCCTTTTTATCCGTAATTTCCAGTTTATCATTGAAATCGCCTCCCACAAGCCAGGGCCTAGTAGTATTGCAGCCGATCTAGGATAAAACAGGCCAGAGCCGGGATTGCGAAGACACTTGCGGAGTGGCGTAAACCACCGTTAGGTCGAAGGAATGCGTCCTATACTTGACAGTAGTATACAGAAATTGTTTATGCGCTATGACGATCGAAATATCAAGCACTATGACGATCGAAATATCAAACTCCTCCTTCCAAAGGAGCCAAATACCTCTAGAGAATCCTTCTGCTTCGACTCTAAAGGGAAAGTGAAAACCTAAGGAAAGAATGATAGCTTTGGCCCAAGAGCCACTAATACGGGGTTCCAGTAAGGCCAATACGCCCGGTTTATAATTATGAATGTAATTATGCAGGAGGGTTTGAAAATCCGATCCTCCTGCCCCTTGGCAGTTCCATAACAAGATCGACATAAAAACGAAAGGGAAGAAAGGAAACCTACCTCTGATCATCTGCAATACTCAGTACACGAGCCTCCCGGTGCTCCACGTCTGGAGGCTCTGTTACCAATCCCATTGATGGGCTCGGGTCTGGAGTGTCCTCCGGCCCAGTCAATGCCATCGGAACATCAGGAGGTTCCGAGGGCAGGATTTCAGGGAGGCCTTCCCCTGTTCCTGGTTCCTCTACCCCCTCCATGCTTTGAAGTCTCCCTTTTGTGCCCAGAATCGGGTCCTCGATGAGCTGCTTATCACAGACCATCTCGAAATGAGACGGGATTGCAACTGCTACATTTCTCTCCGTGAGCGTGGGTTGTAGTTGAAGCGGGAGAGTCAGGTCAAATTCTTATGTCGGGCTCCCGCTAGCCTATTCCGTTTCCTCCCATAACTGGTGGGTATTAATAACTACTTTCCCCTTAGAGCCCTGCGTGGGCTTTCTGAATTTTTCAGCAGGCCTAGACTTGCCTACCTTGGGCTTTGTTGATCCTAGTCTACCTAAATTGGACAATAGAAACCTCTGTCCATGCCCATCCAATTGCTCCTTGGGAATAATGACATTCGGACGAAACGATTGATCGCTACCCGTACCAAAAGAAACAAGAGCAGCAAATCTCGAGCCGCCCTTCGCTATCTCTTCTCGTGATCCACTCACTGCGTTCTAGACCTGTCCCTTCAAGCTGGAGCGTGGGCGACGTCTTTGCACATTTGTCCATCCCGTTGCCCGCCGCTTCTCCCGGTCGCCCCGCTGCTGTCTCCAACGTCTCTCCATAAGTCATCTCGCCTTCTCTAGTATTGGACGCTGGTGGAGTAGCTACACCCGACGCGGTTGGCTTCTGGGAACAGGCGCTAGGGGAATGACCCACGATGTTACAGGTGTAACACACTTGGGAAAGTCCTTCATACGTTATCAATAGCGTTTCTCCGTCAAGATCTACATTAGATTTCAACTAGGCGTGTAAGTCATCCAAACAGAACAAGAATTTATAGCACCTAAAAGAAATGGACAAGACCAGAGGTACAACTTTTAAGACAGTGCATCGTTAATGGATATGAGGAGAAAGGAATAGACAAGTAATAAAAACCACTATATGTTAATATATTATTATTAGATGAACAATATTTTTATATTTGAAATTAAGACACTACTTCATTCCTTGCCATTGTGAGAGGAATGTAAGTCATTCCACTAAAACAAATGTGTTAATGACATGATAGAAGTGTCATGCATGTGACAAGATATGTCATGCATATGACAGGAGTGTCACAAACATGACAGGTTCGTTTTTCTTTTAGCAAAACAATATTTTAGATGATTAAACTATATTTTGAGGACATAATGTGACTGATGATTTGTTGATGCAAGTAAATGCTTAATTTTTCGTCAAGAGTTATATTGGAAAGGAAATATCATAATATACTTAATTTTAAACATTCCGTCATCTTAAGTGAGGTGCATAATTAAATATAATTAATTAAAGTTTGACATAAAACAAAATTTTAACTAATTTTTATTTCTTAAGATTTTTGACAAAATAAGCACTATCAATTGTAATGATAATCATTTATTTATCCTAACTAAGCATCATAATTATAATGATTATATTCATTTCCATTATTCACTATATTTATTATAAATTATATTACCATTGCCCTAAGTGAATCAAACACCTCTTAATTTCACTAGCCTCTTTGTGGAATTTTAAAAAAGGTATGGGTATTATATGCAATGTTATGAATATATTGGTAACGGTGTCGGGTTGGTTCTAATATAATTTGGTACTGGTATAAGTTAATAATGAGTATCGTTTTGAGCAATTTTTTAAAATTATAAAATAGTTTTTGAATTTTTTAAAATTATAAAAGGTTCATCAATATATTGTGTCATATAAATTATTTGTTATATTTCAAATTCTATTAGGATAATTAAACTTTGATTATTATTAATTATAACAAAGAATTTAATAAATCAACCACTATCAATTATAATGGTAATCATTTTTTTGTCCTAACTAAATATCATAATTATAATGATTATATTCATTCTCATACTTCATTATATTCATTATGAATTATATTACCATTGCCTCAAGTGAATCAAACACCTCTTAATTTCACTAACCTCTTTGTAGAATTTTAAAAAAGGTATGGGACCATATGCAATGTTATGTATATATTGGCAATGGTATCGCGTTGGTTCTAATATGGTTGGTACTTGTATTAGGTTTGGTTCTAATATAGTTTGGTACCGGTATAAGTTAATATTGAGTATCGTTTTGAACAATTTTTTTAAATTTATAAAGTAGTTTTGAATTTTTTAAAATTGTAAAAGGTTCATCAATATATTGTGTCATATAAATTATTTGTTATATTTCAAATTCTATTAGGATAATTAAACTTTGATTATTATTACTTATACCAAAGAATTTAATTGGAATTTTCAAAGAATTAGTATTTTCAAATTAAAAATAATTACTTCTCATAAAATAAAAAAGAAGACTTAGTACTCAATTAATAAAATTAAAAATTTAGTAATAAATTAAAAAATAATAAATGCAGGCACTTGTATTCCTCTTCAAAGAAAATCTGGCAAAGGCTATGGGATTCACAATAACCTACATTAGATCATTATCTAGTCAAGTGTTACAAGTCAAAATACAATTAACACCAATGCCTAGGTGCAGCGGATTCAGTTTATATATTTATATAAGAACTGAATGAATTTCTTTTCAGAAAGTTTACAAGTACGTTGAAGGAAAAATGTCAAGAATATTTGATATATACGTCCTTTTTTATTTTTTTTGAAGAAATTGAATTGTATTGAACGTTCAAGGCATGCAAAAGTACAACAGAATTGCAGCAAGAAGTTAAGCATACTCCTTTAGTCGGAGTTGTTAAAAATGAATAACTAAACTGAATCATAGAATGAAATTTAGCTTTTTACAATAGTGAGTCAAATTACAACTTCCATGTGATGCTGATGTAGTTCGTGTCCTCAAATTTGTCTATGAATAGGTTGATATGAAGTCTAACGTGGTATTTAGTTGAGAAGAATGAAATAATCATTCTTCTTCTATTCTTAGTAACAAATTGTTACTTTGTTTGGTTGAAAAAATTGTACAGACTATATAATCATAAGGTTTAGTTATTATTGAATTTGCAAAATATCTAAAAACACTCCCTCTCTATCTTTAGTTATTCCTAGAATGATAGTGATAAATAAAAATAAAAATAATAATGCAAATAATAATAGTAATAATAATAATAATTACAAAATTGATAACAACAATAAGAAGAAGAAGAAGAAAATTAATAGTAATAATAAGAAAAAGAAGAAGAAAAAAAATTAATAATAATAAGAAGAATGTAGTTAGTAAGGATATTTTTTTTTTTTGTTGGTTATTCTTTTATCATTTTAAATTAATATTTTCAGATCAAACATTAACATGCATCATCATTAGAAATTCTTAGAAATAAATTAAGCTAAGTAATACACATTTCATTACATTTCTCGCCTATTCTATTTCTAAAAATAACTATTCCATTCTTTATCTATTCTAACGTGTGAATTAAATTACGTGCAATTCTTTGCATGAGCTCCTTGTTAAATATCTCGTTGTTCTGTTCTGCATCATATATTTTTTTTCCTTTGATCCGAAATGGGCACTACAATAAATGACAATACAATACAAAAACACCATCTCATAGTGCTGCTTTCATGTCTGACATTAGAACATAGTTATTCCATTCCTGTTGTTTAAGACATTGGAAACTAGGGATGGCATCTAGGCCTAGTCCTAATTAGCCCAAAATTAACGGGTCAAATCTTGGCTGATTGAGCCTCAAGTTGAGCCTTGAGTCTAATTTTCTTAAAAAAATTTTAAATTGTCCAGTCCCATACTAATCCAAAATTTAATGTTTATATACACAACAGCTTCATTTTCATACTTTAAATTAAAAAAAAAATAGCGGGATTGAGTTAAGCTCAAGCTCGAGCCTGTTGCTTCAGGCCTAATCTCAAGCCTGGCCTGATTTATTGTCATCTCCCTTAAAAACATGGAATAAGTGAAGTAATTCTAGCTATCTTTGGTGAAGTCACACGGAAAGAAAACATGTTGCATGTTTTCTTCAGCCTTCTTACACAGAATGCACCAGTTGGGAACTTGCAGGTATTTGGAAATCCTATCAATTGTGGGAAGATTGCATTTTATGGCCATCCACAGAATTGTGGATGCTTGGGGGTTAAGATGCTTGTACCATACTACTTTGGTCCAACGAATGAGGTCTGAATTGTTTCTTGAGGATCTTCTACATATATACGTCCCTTCTTTATATCATGGAAAGATAAAAAATGAAAATGAAAGTAATAAAGCAGTATCAAAATAAGTTTCAATCATGATCCTTGTTAGTGAAGGATATACGGAGGGAGTAACACGAGAGTTAAAAGATTCTTCGAAGTACTCTAGAAAAATAAAATATTCAAAAATTATCTAAATTAAACAAGTTTGAATCTAAGTTTCGATTAGGTTTCCAATCCAATTGTTCTCAAGCCAAGTCCAATTATTATTATTTTTAATTTAAAATTTGACAATTTGAAAGCAACGTTAATTTATTCAAAATAATATCGTTTTATACCAGACTAGACCAAGCAAACTAAGCTCGAATTTGTTCAAATCCATTTTTTTTAAAATAGTCCAAAATTAATCTAAAATTCAATCAACTCAAATTGAAATAGTTGATTTGAGCCAAGCCGATACAAAAATGTCAATATGTCATCCCTAATAATAAGGGAAAATATATCATGTATCTATATATATTAAGATTGCATAAAACCAATAATCTTTAGATATGCAAGATTACTTTAGTAAAAAATGATATTATTTTTAATAAAATTATTAAAATGTATTTAAAACATAAATCTTGAGTTGCATATCTCATTTCATTGTTTAGAGGAGTAATTGAAGAT
This sequence comes from Erythroxylum guanchezii, assembly GCA_025629825.1. NCBI lineage: Eukaryota > Viridiplantae > Streptophyta > Magnoliopsida > Malpighiales > Erythroxylaceae > Erythroxylum > Erythroxylum guanchezii. Next base: position 32,448,309 of record JAOTAX010000197.1, read on the forward strand.
TGACCTTTTTATAAACATGTAAGTAATTTATTAAAACATTTTAGTCACTTTTTAATAAAAGTTTCAAATTATTAAATCTTTTTGGTAAGATAATAATTATAAATAATTTAATTAAAGAAAAAGAAACATGTAAACAATATCTAAGAATCACTACACATATTCTTAGGTTACTTCTTTACAATTTAGCTTTGATCCTTTCACCAATAATATTAAGTTGTTGAGCTATTTTTTTCCTTTTCCATACATACAATTGAATAAGATCCTTGACTTATCAAGATATTATAGACTTTTCCTTTTATACAATGATATAAGATCTTGTCTTATCAGATACTGATATTACCATCTTAAATGCGTTTTTAGATGGCGATAACCTGACACGAGTTAGTATATAAAACAAATTTTCGTTTTAATTTTTTGTTATAATTGTTTAGTTTTTTTTTTTTTGAAACAATTGTTTAGTTAATAATATCAATGTAATTATATTTTTATCACTCGTATTAGATAAAATTTAAAAATAAATTATTTTAATTAAATAAATTTATTTTAATCTCTTATATAATATTTATTAATAAATTATTTTATTTTATTAAAATAAATAACTTATAAATTAAATTTTTATTTATAAATTAGTATTTATTTTAATATTTTTATTTATTAAATTAAATTTTATTTGAGATTCATATATTTTAAAGATATTTTAATTTGTAATAAATTTAATAATTATTAATTAAAATTTTAAAAGTTAATCACTTGTATCATGATGAGCTATTTTACTAATTTTAATAACACTTCCAATGCAATGAAACAAAGAGAATATTATAAAAGATAAGAGATGTAAAGAATTGAAAGATGAGGCGTGACTCAAGAGGAAAGGATCAAGTTTTTGGCAAGTATTGACTACATTAGCAATTATTTAATAGATGTCTAGCCCGTATGCAAAATAGTGCAGAGGGTCGAAGAAACATAATTGGAAGGCATACAAAATGATCCAATCCACCACAAGAGGCCTCTAGGAGAAGCACTGTCATACATCACATGGAGGCACAATTCATCCCCTAAGCGATAATCAAATGGCATATGCATATATGTACGCAGGAAATAGATGTTTTCTATCTTTTCTGAATCTACTACGCATGAAATAGATGTTTTCTATCTTTTCTGAATCTACTACGCATGAAATAGATGTTTTCTATCTTTTCTGAATCTACTACTACTACTAGATGCAAGAAAGGAAACAAAGTTCTATTCCAGATTTCTACAAGATGTTTCTTAAGCAATCACAAAGAGCAATTCAAGATATACTTCACATCAACGTATAGTGTAGAAGTAACCAATGCTTAAAATTGGCTCGTGTTTATAAATTGTTGGAATCAAAGTCTAACATCAAAGTAGCATGATATTATGCTTGACTTATAACAAAGAAGATTAAAACCTTTAGACACAGGGGAGACACCAAAACAGGCATCACTTAACACACAAATCCCTTTATTAAAGCTACCATCAAGGTATCCATAAACGGGCTTTGAATGCATCGTTGAAACTTTAGATGAGGATCTTTGTCAATGCTATCTCATCACCTTTAAGGGGCCTAGATCAACAGGGTGATTTATGGAGGGAAAGTAGACTGCCCATCATGTGTATCATCCCACTTCACTAAAGACTAGGAACTAACTGAAATGATCTTCAACAGTCAGAATTAACACTACTAATTCAGATGTTTCAGTGAAAAGAAATCCATTGCCATCATTAGCACAGACAATGTTTTGTAAAATGCAGATCCTCAGTTTCCATTTTAAGTCTTCTATTGAGTATAAGTATACCATGGAACAGAAAGATCAATGCAGAATGAAGCAAGAGGAACTTGCTCACGAGATAAACCGCGAAACAAAGCTACAACAACTGAAACAGAAGCCCGAGGAGAAATGAATGTACTATATACACATCAACTATGCCCTGCAAGGAAGGAACTTATGCCAATCAATCGGCAAAAAGAATGCAATGCAAGACAAAACTTCTCCTTTTATCACGAAAAGTTTAACAAGTCCAGAATAATGTGTTGAAAAGATAACCCCATATATAGAAACTTTTGGAAGTTGTAATTCACCAGGAGGAGGTCTTCTTCCTTGAAGATGAATGATAACTGAGATACCACCTCACAAACTTCTTGATCCCTGTCTCCAAATCTACAGTAGGCTTATATCCAAGATCCCTCTGAGCCAAACTAATATTGGCATGAGTAAACTCAACATCCCCATTTCGGGGCAAAGGCAACACTTTCTTCTTAGCCTTCACTTTCAAAACCTTCTCCAATATACTCACAAGTTTAGCAACAGGAACAGGTGATGTATTCCCCAGATTGTACAACCGAAACTGCGCCTCACCCCTCTTCTTCCCTCCACTGCCAGTACTCTTCTTGGCCGTGTCTAACGCCGCCAAACAGCCCTTGACAATATCATCAATGTAGGTAAAATCCCTTGCTACACTCTTCCGATCAGCAGTCTCAAAGATCCCAATTTCCTTTCCCTTGATAATATTCTTGGTGAAAAAGAAGTAAGCCATATCAGGCCTGCCCCAAGGTCCATATACTGTAAAAAACCGCAATCCAGTAATCGAAAGACCGTAAATATGATTATAAGTATGAGCAATTGCTTCACCAGCCTTCTTTGTGGCGGCGTACAAGCTCGCAGGCTGATCAGTCCTATCCTTCTCTGAGAATGGAACCTTTGAATTCAAGCCATAAACAGAACTAGAAGACGCCCACACAATAACGGGTTGTGGATTCACCGATTTGCACACCTCAAGCAAATTCACAAAGCCCGCAATGTTACTATCGACATAAGACCTCGGATTCTGCATTGCGTAACGCACCCCAGCTTGTGCAGCGAGGTGCATTACATGCGTAATAAAGACAGTTTCAAAGAGTTTCTTCAACAACTCTGTGTCATTGATGTCTCCTTCAACAATAAAAACCCCAGATCGTTCCAAAATCTGCTGACGAGCTCTCTTGAGGCTGGTGGCATAGTATTTGTTGAAATTGTCGAGACCCAGAACCCCATCGCCACGGCGTTTCAGAGCGAGCGACACGTGGGTTCCAACGAAGCCGGCGGCGCCTGTGACGAGGACGGTGATGCCGGGCTCCGCCTTGGGGGTAGCCGATTTCAGGACCTTCTTCTCCCAGTAGCGGCCTCCAGGGAGGCTGTTGCGGCGACCGGCCCGCGAAGGTTGAGAAACACGGTAAACGAAGAAGACGAGAAAGATAAACAAGAGACAGTATAGAGTTAGTTTGGAGAAAGATGGGTATGACCTCAGAGGGCGATTGTAGGAGTAGAAGTAAGGGGGGGATTTTTCCGGCTTGAACTTGCCTGGAGTCGACGGCGGCGTGGTGGACATCGCTGAAATGTGGGATCACCGTCGACGGTGGTACGGGGAGGTTGTTGGGATGTTGAGTAAATTTTGCTGATTTTTATGTTTTTGTCGGGGTTTAGTGGTTTTCGTCAAATGTGGAAGTGCTTATAAGGTAGTTCGTAAGTCTTCAAGAGCTTATCAAAAAGCAACAAAAACAATTTTTTAAAAAAGAGCACAAAGTCTTGAAATTAACAGAATTTCAAATTACATGGTAACATAATTTTATGAAGAGTCATTACAAACAAAGAGATGCATATTTATTATTTATACGATGATCTTGAAATTATAAAATTCCAATCCCTGGATTGTTGTTGTTTACTGAGTTTGGGCTACCGTTTTATTTTTTGTTTTTCTCCACGGAACGGTGCCTTGTTTTCTAATTTAAGTTATCTTGAAAGTGAACAACAGACATCTACTAAATTCAGTGCATGATGAACCATTCTAATCATTGGGGTTAGTTTTAATACTTATGACTTAATTTTATCCATGCTCGTTTTTCATATCCATTATCATTCTCATTATTATTCTTCCGTATTTTAATATATTAATTATTTTATTTTTTTAATTATCCGAGAGGCCTGTTATATCTCAATACAATTTTTTATCAAGGATCAATCCATATATTTTTTTTAAAAAAATATTACATGAAAATGAAAGCAGGAATGCAGCTGGCTATGAAGCTGCCGGAGAAAAGTTCAATATTCAGATAATCTGATACTTCCCAACTTGAGTTACATTACAGATTGAAATTACGCTTGCTTCCATTTGTGTACATTCCCCTGATAATGGATACGACCCACGAAATCCTCTCCCGACAAGACGGTGGCATTTAATACTTAACCCAAACCACGGCAACAAATGACGCTTGTCCAGAGTTCAGATTCCAGAACAAAAACAAACGTAAGGTAGGAGCTTTTCGTAAACAAAGCTGAAGAGTGGGTCTGGGCCGCTGCATTATTCAAGTAAAACTTATTATTAATAAACACTTTCACACGTAAACATTTGAAGTTGTAAAAGGGACACTCTAGGCAAGACGAGAGAAGAAAACTGATTTAGCAACTAAAAGATTGGTTGCCTTTGTCAATTTCGTCATGCTCTTGAAAGACAAACCACCGAGTTTGTGATACCGGACAAATTGGCATCAAGGAGACAAGGACACGTTGATACCGTGTCTTAGATAGGAGCACGGTGTAGGCTGAACTGAATGGTCCCTTGTTGCCCACTTGATCTTTTGTTTTTATTATCTTCTCGGGGCTAGAAAGATAGTTTCAGGAGACGCAATCGATCAATCTCATTATTGTAATTTCGTTATTTTTATTTATTTATTAGGCCCATAAGTAATTAGCGATAAGTTAGTGGCTATGTCCTTTTTGGTAGATTAGTATATATAACATCTCATTGTAACTATTTGTACAACAATTAAAAATTCAACAATAAAATTTTTCTCCCAAGATTTTATCAAAGCAAGTTTTCTATTGAAGCCTCCCGTGCCGTCGCCTCGTTGCAAAGCCACGTTCTTATGGTGACTGAATATGTCTCCGACAGATTTAGGGAGACGAACAATGTTGTGTTCTTTGCACTGAATTTCGAGGAAGCTGCGTCTGTTTTGGCAGACAGAAAGGGAAAAGCAATGTTGTTTTCGTCGTGGATCGATTGTTCACGTATTACAAGAAAATTAAGGGGGCACTTAGTTGGGGGAGGGTAATGGGAATAGGAATAGGAATGAATATAGTGAGGAATAAGAATGGATATAATCATTATAATTATGATGGTTGGTTAAGATGAAGGAATGATTACCATTACCATAGATAGTGGTTGGTTTGTTAAAAATGTTAAGAAATAAAAATTTGTTAAAATTTTGTTTTATATCAAATTTTAAGTATATTTTAAATAATTATTTTTAATTTATGCACCCTAATTATAATGACAAAATATTTAAAATCAAGTATATTGCGAT
>JAOTAX010000197.1:32453770-32466753 GCA_025629825.1 Erythroxylum guanchezii
ATTAATTATATTTTGTAATTATTTTAATTAATTAGCTTTTATCTTAATTAATTAAAGTTATTAATTAATTACATTTTAATCATATTTAATTAAAAAAATTTAATTAAAAAAATTAAAAAAAAAACCAAAAATTTTGAACAATCATTCCCATTCCTCTGGATTACCAAAGGAATGGGATATTACCAAAAAATAAGGTATACTTATGATACCTGTGTAATGAAAGGACTCCATCAAACGTTAGTTTTCAAAGTATACCCATAACTTTTATCCCATACCCCCCAAACAAGCATGCCCTAAAAATTAGCGATAGATAATTATTGACGGAAAAAAAATCGTTGCAAATTACTGACGGAAATTAATTTTTGTCGGTAACAGTTTGGAAAATTTTTTTAGCGATGGTAGTAATATCTGTTGGTAAATATGAAGGGAAATCATCCCAACGGACTTTAGCGATGGTATAAAATATCTGCCGGTAAAGAAGGTGAGAATTGTTGGCGGAATAAAAAAGTGTTGAATTTACTGACGAAAAAATTTATGTCGATAAATTTTTAAGGTAAACGTCATCGTCTACTTGGGCTTCTGTTTTTTTTAATAAAACGAAAACAACGTCATTTGGTATTAACTTACCCGAAAGCCTCCTTCCCCCTGTGTCGTCTTCTTTGTTGTTCCTCTCTCCCTTGCGTTTTCTCAAGCATTTTTCCTCTCTCCGATTTCTCTGTCGTGGACTCTTCTGCTCGTCGGCGTTTGTCTTCTTCGGCCACTGTCATTGTGTCCTTCGATGTGGGTATTCTTGCAACCTTTCATCTTTATTATTTCAACATATGTTGGATGTATTTGGGTATTTAATAACATTCGTTTATTTGGGTATTTTGTGATTGGAAAACGATTTTAATGTATAAATGTTAGTGATGGAAGGGACAAGACGTGATTTTGGTTGTGATGTTGAGATGAATTTCTGATGCATATAAGGTGTTTGATGAAATGCTTTTATGTTGATGTTTATTGTATAAGAGTGTTCTACATAATTTAAATTGATAGAAATATATTAATTGATGGGAGTGTTATAACTTTGATACAAGTCTCTATAATGAAAAAAATGAATCATTCCTACATTGAAAAAATGAATCTTCATCTTAATGATTCCTAAATTTCTTTATATTGTGTTAAATCTATTTTAATCTCTTTCATACCTCTCTTAACCTCTATAGAACCTTTTAAAGTCTCTTACATACCTAGTTGGTATTTGTAGTATAAAAGGAGTAAGCAATAAGGTGGAATGATGACATTGCACTTGAAATAATTGTGAAGTTAGAACAAAAACAAACTATATCTAATGAAATGGAGAGTGATTACAAATAGAGATAGGACATATAAAATGGTAGATGAAGATGATACACATATAGTACACTTAGGGAGGGAGATCACAAACAATTATAGGGTATGAGAGTTATAGGGTTCCTATGCCATTAATATCATTTTCAATGTCAAGAAACAACCAAAGGATAATGCCCTTAGCTAATCACAAAAAAGAAAGGTTTATGAAGGTTTATAAGAACCTATTGTAGCTAATTAAGAGATCAAAATTTTGGCCACCTGATAATTATGAAGAGATTCAACCACTTAAAGAAAGGATAATACATGTTGGGATAAAGAAAAATAAGAGAAAAATGAAAACAAAAAAGTGAAAAAATCACTTTAACTTTTATGAAAAGAAAATAAAGACATGACAAGAAAAGCTATAAAAAGAAAGACAATACTTTACCTCTTACGAACCAAGTTGGAGATGAGGTTAGAATATTAAAAAATGTATTAAGTTTTTGCCTGTATATCTATTAATACTATTTTATGAATATAATAGAATAATACATCAATATAACCTACTTTATAGCCTCAAATTTTAGTATTCAATCAAATTTTAGTATGTCACTCTCCATTTCATTGGATATAGTTTGTTCTTGTTTTAAAAGAAAAGTAACTATAAAGTCCTAATCTAAGAATGAAAGTTTGGGGATTGATTTGCAGGATAGGGAAGGTGTTAGGCACCTAATCATGCTTATCTAAATAATTACCTAGGCTTATGACAAATTTTACAGATTTAGGGAAAGATTCAAAGAAGAAAAGTAAGATTGGTAGGATGAAAATGTAAGACAATTTTATTATACCTTTGATAACTTAAATTGTGTAATTTAATTTGTTATTACGTAATTGATTAATTGTTGATGAAAGACTAGTTTTATAAAGGTTTAAAGAGTATTCAAATTATTAGGGTTAATTTTGATTATTATAATTGATAATACTTTTTTGTTAATGATATATATTTAAAATTTTGATATATAAATAATAAAGAGAATTCACACACTTTTTTATTTTTGAATAATTTACACTTCTTTTTATATTTTTTAAATTTAAATTCTCTTAACGATAGTCACGTCGATTATCAAAATGAAAATTATAATTAGAATATTCTATAATATTCTGTATGATTTTACGGATAGGTTAAACTAAGCAAGTCGAGATTGGTTTGGTCTAGCCATATTTTTAACATTACTCCCACTAAAAGTCCACATATTTCTATTTCAAAATAAATAGTATTATTTTCTGATTTGCTTGATTTAATATATTAAAAATATAACAAAACTATTAAACAATTGTATTACATTAAATACGAAATATTCTTTTTCATAGGCCCTATATTGTTTTGAAGAGCGTTGCTCATCCTTCTTCTTTGTAGTCTGGAGTTGTCCGTCCATCCAAGTAAGTCGTCTAACTAATGTCTACCATATGTATTGCTTTAATAATACGATTATGATACGTTTAGGTTTTGTGTGAATGCAAAGGAAGTCTTGATTTTGTGTTGTTGTTTAGAATATTCTTATAATCATTGATGAATTTCTATGTTCTTCTTTAATAGTCTAAGTGTTTACTGCATGTGGAATGAGTTTGAGATCTCATAGATGATTTGAGGTATAACTAAGTTCTTAGGACAATATATAGGTTGGAAACCCATGATGCAGTTCTTGTGAGGCTTATCAGTGAAAAATTTCACAGGCTTAGGGGTCACAGCAAGAACTTGCTTTCTTAATTCATAGGTGTAAATAATGCCACGTATCACAGTATTGAAATCAATTGTAGATGATTAATTCAAACATAAATACTTTAACTTCAATGTGATTAATTCAAACTTAGTATTAATACAAAAAATTCATATGTTTAATAGACAATACAGTTCTTTGCATAATAAAACCCTAGGATAGTATATAGGTTGGAAACTCATTATGCAGCTCCCGTGAGGCTTATCGGTGAAAAATTCCACGAGCCTAGGAGTCACAACGAGAACTTGATTTCTTGATTCATAGGTATAAACAGTACCACGTACCATAGTATTGACATCAATTATAGGTAATTAATTTGATTGATTAATACTTAGGGGATGTTGTGTAAAGTTTATATGTTCTGTAAACTTGGGGGACATGAAGGATACTAACATGAAATCACTTTTTTAAATTAACAGTTTTGCAGAAATGAGTAATGTTAATATATCTTGGATGTATAGACGATTAACACCTGATGGTTTCATTAATCTTGAGTTTGTTGAGGGAGTTAAAGCTTTTATTCATTATGCATATTCTCAACCTGCATATATGGATGACATAAAGATTAGATGTCCATGTAAAAAGTGCAAACATATTCGTTTCCTTCTTATTGATGAAGTGAATGGTCATTTACTGAGAAAATGGTTTGTTCGAAATTATTTTGAGTGGACACGACATGGGAAGCCATTGATTTGTAGCACCTCAATAGGTAATGAAGTAACTCATCAGCAAATGTAGATGAGTTTGAAGAGGATTGGATTTAGAACAAATAATGTGGGTGTAACTGAAAATCCTTACACGCAAATGATTTATGATATAGTTGGTTATACCTTTCAGGAAACTATAGAAAATCTTGAAGAAGAGCCAAACCCACATGCAAAACAATTTTTTGACTTACTACACTCAGCTGACAAAGAATTATTGTCAAATTGTGAGACAATGACTCAATTGTCTTCAATTGCTCAAATATTGAACATAAAGTCTTAAGGATATATTTCTGATCGTAGTTTTGATAAAATTCTTGGATGGTATAATTAATCATTGCCTCCTGATTATACAATGATTGATAGTTTTTACAATATGAAGAAACTTATTAGGGGTCTCGGTTTACCTGTTGAAAAAATTGATTGCTGTAAATTGAGATGTATGTTGTATTGGGAAGATGATGTGGAATTACAAGAGTGCAAATTTCATGATCAATCTAGGTTTTAGCCTAGAAAGCGGTCTATGAAACAGAAATTAGTGCCTTGAAAGCGGATTTATTATTTCCTGCTAACTCCGAGACTTTAAACACTATATGCTTCTGATGTTACTACATCTCACATAAGATGACATAATGAACACGAAAAAGAAGATGAAATAATGAGTCATCCATTGGATGCACTAGCATGGAAACATTTCAATAACACCCATTATAAGTTTGTAATTGAAAGTCGAAATGTTAGGTTGAGATTGTCAACAGATGGATTTCAACCTTTTGGTCAATCCGGCCAACAATATTCATCATGGCCAATCATAATTATATAATTACTCCTTATAATTTTCCTCCATGGATGTGTGTGTATGAGGCATATATCTTCTTAATAGTGATTGTGCCAGGGTCTACAAATCCAAGCATAAAATTGATGTATTCTTACAACTATTAATATCTGAATTGCAACATTTTTAGGAATATGGTTTGGAGACATATGATGTGTCTCTAAAACAAAATTTTGTGTTAAGAGCAGCTTAGATGTGGACTATTAGTCATTTTCTGGCATATGTTATATTGTCTGGATAGAGCATCGTAAATTAATTGGCTTGTCCTTATTGTGGCAATGATTTTGATGCATTTTATCTTCCAAACGGGGCAAAACATGTTGGTTTGACAACCACAAAAAATTTCTTCCTCCAAATCATCCATTTAGACACAATAAACAAATTTTCATTAAGAATAGAATGGTACAAACACCTCCTCCCCCTCACAAAGCTGGTGAAGAGATATTGCAGGAGATTGATGAATTAGGGTTGTTAAAAGTTAGAGAATTTGAAGCTGATGAAGTTAATACAAGCATTAGTAAAAATTGGAGAAAATGAAGCATCTTTTATGATTTTCCATATTAAAAAACTAATTTGATGCGTCGTAATCTAGATGTGATGCATATTGAAAAAAATATTTTTGACAATTTGTTCAATACCATAATAAACATTGAAGGGCGGACAAAGGACAATGCAAAATCACGAGCTGATTTGAAACTTTTTTATAGAACGAATGAATTAGATAAAGATCTTCACACCGGTAAATATTTGAAAACATGTTACACTTTGGACAAAAAAACAAAAGAAAATTTTTTGTGAATGGTTGAAAAGTCTAAAGTTTCCCGATGATTATGTTTCAAACTTGGCAAGGTGTGTGGACATGAGGAAGTACAAATTATTTGAGATGAAAAGTCATGATTGTTATGTGTTTATGCAAAGGCTAATTCCAATTGCTTTTCGGGAGTTGCTACCAAATAAGTTTGATAAGTTATAATAGAATTAAGTTTATTTTTTAAAAGCTTAACGTCATCTGAAATAAAATTTGCCGAAATGGGAAAACTAGAAAGGAAAATTTCAGTAATTTTGTGCAAATTAGAAGGGATTTTTCTTTCAAACTTCTTTGATTGTGTGGAGCATCTATTTATGCATTTAGCACACGAGGCTAAACTTACTGGTTCTGCTCAATATCGATGGATGTATCCATTTGAGAAGTAATTATACTAAATATTTAAATTGAAGTAATAACATATTTTAATAACAAAATTGTAATAATTTTATTCGCCAATGTAGTTATTTGCATCATCTAAAGAAAAATGTCAAAATAAGGCTAGAGTTGAAGGTTCGATATGTTATGCTTATTTAGTGGAGGAAGCAAGTACATTTTGTTCACATTATTTTGAGTCGTATGTTTATACAAGAGAAAGAAAAGTTCCTCGTAATGACAATGAGGTAGGAACGGGTAATGCTGATGGTAACTTATCCATTTTCACATATCTTAGACGTATATGGATGTTTAACAAGAAGAATGTTAACAGAGCAATAAATAGAGGCTGCCTATGATTACATTTTATTGACCTGTCAAAAGGTTTAACCTTTCGTGCAGTAAGTTGAAATTAATTATTTGGGTTTTGAAATTTAGAGTTATTCATAACTAAAATACATAATAATATTTTTATAATATACGAGGAATGTCTACGTGAGCTAATGTCCGAGAAACACAGGATAATATCAATAAAGAAGTTGAAAGGCACTTTTCTCAATGGTTCGAGAAATATGTAAATTTTCACTTACAATTATTGAACTAATTGAATTATAAGATTAAAGTTTCAAATGACATTATACTATTTAATATGATAATTTCTTTTGTGTAGGCCTTAGAAAATCTAATAGAGAACAAGTTCATATGTGATCTTGCGAAAGTTATGAACTGTTAAATCGTATCCGGTGTATTTCGTTAATGGATACAAATATCATACAAAATATCATGGTCATAGCATGACAACAGTAAATAGTGGAGTTTGCATACAGAGAGAATTGATGGATTACTATGGTAAAATTATTGAGATACTTGAAATTGAGTACCTTACATTGCTAATAAAGTGGAGTGTGATATTTAAGTGTGACTGGTTTGATCCAAGTGCTAATGTTAGTACAAAAGTGTATACACGATAAAATCTAGTTGAAATCAACCAGTGAAGAAAATTTAGACAATTTGAACCTTTCGTGTTAGCGATGCAAGTGATCCAGGTGTATTATGTCCCTTTTTCCAACTTACGATGACATAAGTTAGATTGGTTGGCCATTTATAAAATTAAAACTAGAGGTGTTTTTGAATCACATAAAAAAAGGAGAATAGAAAATTACCTTTCCCAAACCCATCACCTTTCATGAAAAACAACACTGCAAGAGTAGAAAAAGACATGGAGCTCAAGATCAAATAATTTCCAAACCTTCCTAGTGTGAGGATAACCAACAAAATACACCTTTGACTCTTAAGGGCAAACTTATCTCCTTTTTTATGATACACATAACACAAGCATCCAAACACGTGCAAATTATCATACGAAGGATAAGTATCTAATAGCAATTCAAAGGGCAATTTTCCTTCTAGCTTAATGGTTGGAGTTCAGTTTATCAGGTAGATCGCGGTCAAAACACATTCCCCCAAAATTTAATAGGCAAATTTGCTTGAAAATGCAACGCCCTAGCAATTTCCAAAATATTTCGGTATCGACGCTACCCGCCCATTATGTTGTGGAGTATCGACACAAGTGGTTTCATGAATTATGCCCTTTTTAGTGTAAAATTTTTTCATAGGAGCCAAACAAAATTCCCCTCCATTATCGCTCCTAATCCGCTTCACATATTTATTAAATAGTGTTTCAGTCATCTAAAAAAAATCTATCAAATACTTGCTAGTTTCACTTTTCTCAATAAGTAAATGCGCCCAAATACACCAATTATAATCTTCAATAATAGTCAAAAAAAATAGCGACCACCACAGCTAGCATATTTTCTATAAGCACCCCACAAGTCACAATATATAAGATCAAAAATATCCGCAACACGATTATTATTAGAAGGAAACAAAGAGCGAGTGGTATGTTGTTGTTTTGTGATAGCCAATCTGCCATTCACATTCCAACTAACCCAATCTTTTACGAGTGAACCAAACATATAAAGAATGATTGTCATTTTGTTCATGAACACGTTCAAACAAATGTTGTTGAGACTCGTCATATCTGGACCGATTTACAGCCTCCAAACTTATTCACCAAGGCTCTTGGACGTGCTCAATTTCATACTTTTCTTGGCAACTTGGACGTTTACGATCTTCTTGCGTCAACTTGAGAGGATGTATTGTAATTTCGTTAGTTTTATTTATTTATTAGCCCAATTGTAATTATTGATTAGCTCCTAGTTAGAATTGCTACTTCCTTTTTGGTAGATTAGTATATAACATCCCATTATACCTATTTGTACATAATCAAATTCGACAATAAAAGTTTTTTCCCAAAATTTTATCACTCGTCACTCTCTCCTGCAAAAGCCTACGGTTTGGAAGGGATTTTCAGCTTTCAACGTAGTAGTTACAATGAAAGCTACTTCTTCAACCCTTCGTTGTGCCTTCATATTCTTCACAGCTCTGTTTCTTTTATTCCTTTCATGGCACCCTCTAAACAACTCAGACATCTTCTATACCTCTTCCAAGAACCGTAATCGTACCAATTTCAGTTCAGTTTTAGAGCATGGATTCCACAAACCTAAAAACCACTTGAAAGACAACCCAAGCCACCCACTAGACCCTCTTACCGTACAAGAAATCAACAAGGTTCGGACGGTTCTCTCATCGTACGAGCCGTTTTTGTCTAACTTCCCAGCTCTTCACTCAGTATCTCTTGATGAACCAGACAAGGACAAGGTTCTTGGCTGGAGAAAAGGTCATCCACTTCTTCCTAGGAAAGCTTTTGTGATTGCATTATTGAATGGCCAATCCCATGTCCTCTCCGTGGACTTGGATATGGGCGGAGTCGCTAGTCACATCATTAACCCAACTTCAGGCTACCCAATGGTGTCCATGACCGATTTTTCCACGGCGGTAAGGGTGGCACTCTCTCATCAACAACTGAACATATCCGCCGCCCGAAGGGGACTCTCGTTATCGGAGTTGACTTGTGTCACGCCGTCTCCGGGATGGTATGGGCCCGGTGAAGAGGTTAGGAGAATCATTAAGGTCCAATGCTTCTTGAGCCAAGGTACAACGAATTACTACATGAGACCAGTGGAAGGGCTAACCTTAACAGTGGATATTGACAAAAAGGAAGTCGTGAAGTTTACTGACACAGGCTTCGGAATTCCGGTTCCGAGAGCTACTTACACTGAGTATCGTTACGAGGCTCAAGACAAGCAACCAGAAATGGAGCCCATCAATCCAATATCGTTGGAGCAACCGAAAGGTCCAAGCTTTACTGTTGAAGATGGACATATAGTGAAATGGGCAAACTGGGTGTTCCATTTAAAGCCCGACCAACGAGCAGGCATGGTGATATCACGTGCCACTGTAAGGGACTCGGAGACTGGTGAGCTTAGGAGTGTGTTGTATAAAGGGTTCGCTTCAGAATTGTTCGTACCATACATGGACCCTGACGAAAACTGGTACTTTAAGACATATATGGATGCTGGTGAATATGGTTTGGGGATAACAGCAATGCCACTGGTGCCTCTAAATGATTGTCCAAGAAACTCGTATTATATGGATGGGACATTTGTGTCGTCGGACGGAAAGTATTTTCTGCAGCCAAACATGATTTGTTTGTTCGAACGGTACGCTGGTGATGCTAGTTGGCGTCACTCTGAGATCCCTGTCATTGGTTTTAAGGTAGGCGATTTTCTTGATGACTCCTTATGGACCATCTACAATCTACTGTATAGAAAGTGATTTCTTTTTGTGTGCTCTTTCGGGAAATTTGGTGTTTGCTTCAATTGCTTTCTGCATATGTAGCTAATTGGTCTCCCACATCTACTTAGCATGTGAGACTTGAGTTCTGCTACCTATTATTAGCTTTTGTTTGTTTCCATTTTTAAATCGGGGCCTCGTACACCTCTGCTTTTGTTGTATTTACCTAATACCATATACTAATAAAGCTCAGTTTGGAACAGATTAGAGAAGCAAGATCAAAGGTTACACTTGTGGCTCGAATGGCTGCATCAGTGGGGAATTACGACTACATCTTTGATTGGGAATTCCAAACTGACGGCTTAATTCGCATTAAGGTAAATTTCATATAGAGTATCTGCAATTTATCTACCCAAGGACTGACACAAACTTCATTATTAGATACTTGTACCGAAGATGTCTATGTTCTAAGCCATTGTGATGCAGGTATCACTTTCAGGGATGTTGATGGTAAAAGGGACACCTCACGAAAATGTGTACCAAATACCTTACACAGAAAAAACAACAGGCCCTTTAGTTTCGGAAAATGTTATTGGTGTTGTTCATGATCATTTCATCACCTTCCATCTTGACATGGACATTGATGAACCCAACAATACGTTTGTTAAGGTTAATCTTGTCAAGGAAGAGACTTTTCCAGGGGAATCACCCAGAAAAAGCTTGTTAAGAGCCAAGAGTCATGTAGCCAAAACAGAGGATGATGCACGAATTAAGCTTAAGCTCTATGACCCTTCAGAATTTCATGTAATTAACCCTTCAAAACGGTCTAGGCTGGGAAATCCAACAGGGTACAAGGTTGTCCCTTCAGGGACTGCGGCTAGCTTGCTTGATCACCTTGATCCTCCACAGACAAGAGCTGCTTTCACAAACAATCAGGTACTTCCAGCAAAAAACATTCCAGTTTCTAATAAATTTTGTTGCTATATGTAGTAATGAATTTTATCTTTTAGATATGGGTGACCCGATATAACAGGACTGAACAATGGGCTGGTGGACTTCTTGCATATCAAAGTAAGGGAGACGACACACTAGCTGTTTGGTCACGAAGGTAGTAGAAGTCCCTATAGATTTGTACAACGTACGTATTCAAATGCCATTAAGCAACAAAATGGTCAGTGACTTTGCCTTTTATTTACAGGAACCGTGACATTGAGAATAAGGATATTGTGGTTTGGTACACGCTAGGGTTCCATCATATTCCATGTCAGGAAGATTTCCCTGTAATGCCAATGGTGTCATCAAGCTTTGACCTAAAGCCCGTCAATTTCTTTGAAAGAAATCCAATTCTTAGAGCTCCACCCATGTTAGAAAAAGACCTACCGGTTTGCCAGCCATCAGCCTCCTTTTAGTCTCGTATTTACACCTTATTTACCGAGTCTTGTGTCATAGTATCTTAGAACCTTTTGTGAAGTCTGAATTGGTAATTACAAGACTTTGTCATGTTGCACATAGGGATTTAAAGAAATGAAGTTGGACTCTGCTCAACTGGGATCAAAACACATGAATGAAGTCTCGCCAAGTTGAAATTCATAAAGCTACGGTACTGCTATACTTGTCTGTGTGACGCCATTATATTATCTCCAAGCCCCTGATTAGACCAAAAAGTTTTCAGTCGTGGCATTTCAAAACACCAAGTGTTCCCTTCATTAACTTCTTTTCCTTAATTATTACATGATTACGTATGTTCAGTATGGCATTTTTGTCGTGTTCAATTTTTATTTTGAAGTTATAATTAAGTCTCCATTCCTACCGGGCTCAAAATAGAG
The DNA here is from genome assembly GCA_025629825.1 of Erythroxylum guanchezii. Taxonomy (NCBI): domain Eukaryota; kingdom Viridiplantae; phylum Streptophyta; class Magnoliopsida; order Malpighiales; family Erythroxylaceae; genus Erythroxylum; species Erythroxylum guanchezii. The sequence continues at coordinate 32,465,104 of JAOTAX010000197.1, forward strand.
ACATTTATAGGGTAGCTTAGGGGGGACTGCTTTCTATTTGCTTTTAATATCTGGATATGTATAAGATCAATGAGGCCTGAGTAAAATATTATGCGGCCTGACTAGTTGGTTTTGTCTCCATGTTATCATTTAAAAGATGGAGAGTATTGATAGTACCATTACAAGTTTCTTCAGTCCAACCCCAGCGCAGGGTCAGATATTAAAGGTCGTATCCGAATCCACCACACTGCACTATCCAAGTGAATCTAAACTAAAGAAATGCACGTCTGTGGCTGTTGTTGCCCTCAGTGATGAGCCACTACGTACATACCGACGACGACCTTGGAATCCATTTAGGCTTTTTAACTCCGCCACTATTATATCTTGTAGGCTTTTCAGGAGTTTCAAAAATGAACTTTTTTTGGATGCACCAATAAATATCTAGTCACTTTGTTAAAATCGAGTCTTGTACATAATATACTTTAAAATGCATGCAAACACACTATGACAGTAAATTACATAAATGTTCAGCGGTGATGCAACATTCTAAGAAATTGAGATTGTTTGCAGATTCGTTTTCAGGACAGAAACAAGAAAATCAAGATGGTAGGTAAATATAGAGAGCCAATATGTGTAACTCCTGTAAGGATAGAAACTAAAAAAAAAGAAAAACAAAATATCATAATTTTGTTCAAACGGGAAATTTAATCGTTCTTTGGTACATAAAAGTTCAAAGTGAAACTATTGAGCAAACACGAACCCAATGCAAGAAAATTATATTTAATCTATTGACAACTAAGAATAAGGCAAAATCAATTAAATACGTATTGCGTGGAAGAAAGAAGAACAAGACAGCAATCATCGATATGTACCAAAATATCAAGTAAAATAGAGAGGCGTCGTGACTCGTGAGCATCGAATATATCAGAAAATGAGTTCAATCTGCTGATGCTACTACTAGATATTCGTGCTTGGATTTTTTTTATTATATTAGGTATCTCAGCTTAATTGGATTAATTTTAAACCTCTAAGATCCCATTTAAAAAATTTTAAAGGAGGTAAATTTGAAATTTCAAAATTTTTCAAGTTTTTACGTAGCTTTTACACTTCTGTATACAAGGAGTTGTCACATATTTAATTGGTTAACTGTTGATTGATCACTGGCCTTGCTTAGCATCAGGGTCCCAATAATCATCGGATTCCTTAATAGCTTTAACTCCCATACTGCCGCTAGAAGTGAAACGTCCGTAATTAATCCGATCAAGGAGCTTTGCCTAAGGAGCTAAATGATTATCAACAAGAAAAATTTTCCATTTTTCTTCCTTTTATGTGATTCGAATTTAAGACTTTTTATAAGGGAGAACCTTGATTGAGAAGTTTATACCATTTAGGTTATTCCTCGTGGTTGTGCTTGGATCTCTTTAGAGTGTGCTTGTTTGGTGGGTATGAAAAAAAGGCCATAGGTATGAAATAAAAGATTGAGTTTGGTAAGTGACTATAATTATAGAGTCATTATTTTGATTACCCATTTTTTGATAATATCCGATTTCTCTTCTAATCTAGAAACATGGGTATCATTGTTATGTAAGGGTGTGTTTGTTAGAATTGTTTAAAATATAATTATTAATTAATTAAAATATTATAATTAATTAATTAATTACAATATAATTA
>JAOTAX010000197.1:32466853-32484588 GCA_025629825.1 Erythroxylum guanchezii
AATTAATTAATTACAATATAATTAATTAAAATATTATTAATAATTAATTAACTACAATATAATTAATTAAAATATAACTAATTCATTAATTAAAATATTGTAATTAATTAATTACAATATAATTAATTAAAATATTATTAATTATAATATAAGTAATTAAAATATAATTATTCATTAATTAAAATATTGTAATTAAAATATTATTAATTACTTATAATATGAGTAATTAAAATATAATTATTCATTAATTAAATTGTAATAAAAATATTATTAATTAGTTACAATATTAATTAATTAAAATATAATTAATTAATTAATTATATTATATTATAATTTATTATATTGTAATTAATTAATTAAAATATAATTCATTCATTGTAATTAATTAATTAAAATATAATTCATTCATATAATTAATTAATGAATGAATTATATTTTAATTAATTAATTACAATATAATTAATTATAATATAATATAATAAATTTTTATTTCTTACTATTTTTACAAACTAATTACCATTATAATGATAATATCCATTCCTATTTTTTACTATATCCATTCTCATTTTTATTACCATTCTCTTATATGAACCAACCGTAACTTTAGCCTTTGCACCTTAAGCTCTCGCAAGTTCAAACATCCAAACAAAAGGCGACAACTAGAGTAGAACTGTGACATCGTTCTGCTAAACAAATTATCGGTTGTTATTATTCTGTTTTTACCCTTTTTTTTGTTACATCAAACAAACTAACTAAAAATGAACGAGAAACACCCTGTGCATCAGTGCGCAATTAGTGATGAAGACCAGGGGGTGTACTCCAAATTCTCTCGGAATGGGTGCAACCCGATCCTAGACGGGCCAAAAAATCCGCACACTGATTACCTTCGTGAAAAACATGAGCGATGGTGCATGAGGGAGCCCTTGCCAGATAAGAACGGATATCTTGGATGAGATGTGCTAGCGGATGAAAGAATACGACATCATCAGGAAGGGTGACACAGCGCAATGTTTCCCAAGAGTCGGACTCGATCTGAAGGCCGGCTCAGAAGTAATTACTAGCAAATGCGAGACCATAGCGTAGGGTCAGGAGTTTCGCAACCATGATGGTAGTGATCCCGACCCCGCAGAAAAACCCCGCTATCCAAACACCTAAAACATAGATAAATAAATGCTCATTAATAAATTTTAACGTAAGTTTAACAAGCGATCACTAAAGTCAGGAATTTAAGTTGATCACTTTCAATATCTACTTGTCGTCCTATCTTTTTCTTGACATTTCCGCTCTCACATACTTTCTTTCTTTTCTCGCCTATCCTCCTTTATCTTTTTCTTCCACTTCCATATCTCCACCCCAGTCACAATCTAACCAGCTCTCAAACCCAAAAGCAGCAATGGAGTCAAGAAACTTCCTCCGATTCCTCCTTGTTTTTATCACCGCAGCACTTGTCTTATTAATCACATGGCTTCATCTTCCTTATGCCCCTCCACCAGATGACTCCGACCTCCTTGACTGCACCACCAATTCTCCTTGGTGCACCACCAAGAACCGGTTTCAGTTCCCCAAGAGACCACGCACCACACCCACTCAGAGTTTCCTCAAGAAACCTAACAAACCAGCACACCGCAGCCATGAATTAGACAGCCCCCAACACCCTCTTGACCCTTTAACCGTTCAGGAAATCAATAAAGCACGTAAGATCATGAAATCGCATCACCTTTTTAAATCAGCACCTTTAGCTATACACTCTCTAGTGTTGGAAGAGCCTGACAAAACCCTTGTCCTGAGATGGCAAAAAGGCGCCCCACTGTTGCCGAGGAAGGCTGCTGTGGTCGCACGTGTCAACGGTCACTCGCACGTGCTAACGGTGGACATTAGTACCGGCGAGATCACTACTCAGGCGACGGGTCCTCTCTCCGGCTACCCTACGATGACCATAGAGGATATGACGTCAGCAACTTGGGCCCCGCTTTCAAACCTTGATTTTAACCGTACAATCATTGAGCGTGGGGTTGATCTCAAGGACCTTGCGTGTCTGCCCATTTCCTTGGGTTGGTTTGGTAGGAAAGAAGAGAACAGGAGGTTGGTTAAGGTGCAGTGCTACTCCATGAAGGACACCGCAAACTTCTACATGAGGCCAATCGAAGGGTTGACTGTTTTAGTGGATATGGACACTAAACAAGTGGTGGAGATATCTGATAAGGGTAAGAAGATTCCGATACCCAAGGCTGCTGACACTGATTACCGTTATTCTACAGTGGACGTCGATCAACGGATGAGAATGATCAATCCCATTTCACTTGAGCAACCAAAAGGTCCCAGCTTCACTGTAGAAGATGGGCACATTGTGAAGTGGGCAAACTGGGAATTTCACCTAAAACCCGACCCGAGAGCTGGAGTGATAATTTCTCGAGCTAAGGTCCGTGACCCGGATAGTGGGGAGATGAGGAACGTGATGTACAAAGGGTTCACTTCTGAATTGTTTGTACCTTACATGGACCCCACTGATGCATGGTACTTTAAGACGTATATGGATGCGGGTGAATACGGGTTCGGGTTACAGGCTATGCCACTTGACCCGCTTAACGATTGTCCCCGTAACGCATATTATATGGACGGTGTGTTCGTCGCCGGTGATGGTACTCCATATGTTCGGTCAAACATGGTATGCGTGTTCGAGAGTTACGCTGGTGACATCGGGTGGCGACACTCAGAGAGCCCAATTACAGGCATGGAGGTAACCGAATATGTCACTCTGAAAAAAACAAACTTTTAACAGTATTCAAAAGATTTTCTTTTGGGTACTAGATATTTAGCTACTTTGGCCGAGTGAATGGCATGGATACGTCAACTGTTCATATCGATTGTTGTTTCCTTTGTAATTTGTCTTTTGCAGATTAGAGAGGTAAGGCCAAAGGTGACGCTTGTGGTTAGAATGGCAGCGTCGGTCGCCAACTATGACTATATTGTAGATTGGGAGTTCCAAGCAGACGGACTAATCAGGATTAAGGTAAGTGATTATACTGCGAAGTTCCAAACAGGTGGACTAATCAGGATTGAGTTAAGTGATTTTACTGTTTAAGAATCTTTTCTCGAGGTCCCGGTTTGAATATTTATCATTGTACATATGTGTGCAGGTGGGACTTAGTGGAATCTTGATGGTGAAGGGCACATCATACGTGAACATGAGCCAAGTGACAGGACAGGATAATCTATATGGCACGCTTTTGTCCGAAAATGTAATTGGTGTCATACATGACCACTACATCACTTTCTACCTTGACATGGACATTGATGGCTCTGATAATTCCTTTGTGAAAGTAAATATTCAGAGGCAACAGACCTCACCAGATGAATCTCCGAGAAGAAGCTACTTGAGAGCTGTGAGGCATGTGGCCAAAACAGAGAAGGACGCACAAATTCAACTAAAACTTTATGACCCCTCAGAGTTCCATGTAGTCAACCCGGCTAAAAAGACACGGGTCGGAAACCCTGTTGGGTATAAGGTGGTTCCTGCAGGAACAGCTGCTAGCTTGCTAGATCATTCGGACCCTCCGCAGAAACGGGGTGCATTTACAAATAATCAAATATGGGTAACCCCATATAACAGGACTGAGCAATGGGCCGGTGGGTTGTTTGTGTACCAGAGTCAAGGTGAAGACACCCTTGCAGTATGGTCTGACAGGTGCCAATTTAAGCCCTTCATCACACACACACACAATTTAATTTATTCAACAAGCTACATATTATGACTTTCTTTTTATCTTTTTTTTGGGCAGGGATCGTCCAATTGAGAACAAAGATATTGTGGTTTGGTACACGCTAGGCTTCCATCACGTTCCATGCCAAGAGGACTTCCCAATTATGCCAACTGTGTCATCAAGTTTTGATCTAAAGCCAGTCAATTTCTTCGAGAGCAATCCAATCCTTCGGATACCACCGAACGTCGACAAAGATCTTCCTGTTTGCAAGCCTGCAGCTGATGCTTGAACAAGAAAATTCCAATCCTTGGGGGAGACTCTGCCTGTAATTTATAATAACACTAAAATATGCTCATCATGCCACCGTTTGCAATCAATCATGGAAATTTACTCACGTATCATATCAAAATCTTTTGAAAGAATATCGTTTCCCTCAAATTCCTTCCAAACTATTTATAAGTATCATCAAGACGAGCACGAGTATCATGAAAATCATCTTAAATCGTTGGTCGCTGACGAAGCTCGCAAAAAGAAAATAAAGTTGAGTTGTTTATTAGAGCTCCACAATTAGTAAGAGTACAAAGGGCTGTGATGTTATTGGGAAGTGTCCGTATTTAGTTGTAACAGCTGATAACAAACTCGTTGACCTGAATTAGTGTGTTTGTCGGAGCAGCTATTTATCTTTTACATTTTCTATATATACAAAGCGTTGTAATTTGTTTTCTTTCTATAATCATAATCATTTTTTTTTCATAATCCCTTTGGTTTTCTCTTACTAGGTACCAAATTGTTCATAGTATTAGAGCATTTAAGTGAATTTTGAAGAATTACAAAGCAAAATTTTGGAATTAGAAATTCAAGCATTGAAGAGTTGGTTGGACAAATACTTCCTCTTCCCCCATCTATTCTCATGCCAATCCTACACCTTCTTATACCAACCAAAGTTCACCTAAATTTGCAAAAGGACATTGTCTTCGGTGGTGGGGGCTATTCTTCTTATGGTCCTCTTGGATTCAATTTTGACCATTTTGATGACAACAATGTGGTCACTCCGCCCTTAGAAGTACTCAGAGTGAGAGTCTTCAGATGAGCCAATAACTTGAATTATTTTATGATAAGAGGCCTTCATTCCAACTATTGAAAGTTTGGACAGAGCTAAACTGGAAGGCAATTAGCTTGGAAAAGATCCTAGTGATTGAAGAGAACTTCTTCCTCTTTAGGTTCACAAGTGAGATAAGTGCATATACTTCCACAATATATTGTTGGAGTTCTAAAAGATGTTAGGCTTGAATTACATGATCGATTCCTTGGGAAGGCTTGTTTGTGTGGATAGAAACATAACTAAATTGAATAAGATTAGTTATGTAAGAGTTTGCATATAAGATATAAGAAGACCTCTTCCCTGATTCCATTAAATTCGTAAGGTTTAATGAATCTGCTAGGTTAAAAGAGGAGGAAGTGTACATCATTTACCAATGGAAGTCACTAAAGCCAAATGAGAAAATTATATAGAAAGCCATTGGAAAAAGTTTTGCGAGATGCGACTGTTACTACAGCAGAAACCACATTTGGCTAAAGAAAAAGCGTCACTAAAAGTCCCAAAATCATTGCTAGTAGTTATTAGTGATAATTTATATTCGTCGTCAAATCCTTGCAGCTAAAAACTATAGTAGACATTTTTCTTTAATCGTTGCCAATAGTTTTTTTTCCTACGCTCTATTTTCGTAATAAAAAACTATTATCGACGTTTTAAGAAATTGTCATCAATACTTTTTGGTTACGCTTTGTTTTTATAGCTAAAAATCATTAGTTAAAATTTCAAAAAACGTAGCCAAAAGTTTTTAACTATGTTTTTAAAAAAAGTAGCTAAATATTTTTAGCTACATTTTCATAAATGTAGCTAAAGGTTTTTTCTAAAAACGTAACCAAAAGGTTTTACCTATGTTTTTTAAACGTAATTTAAATCTATTTCAGATAATCTATATAACTTTCCAAAAATTAAGAAGTCATGATATAATTATATGGAGAAAATTTTCAAATTAAAAGGTTTATTACGTTTCTATACATGTATTTGTAATTTTTTGACTATATAGTACTGGGTTTTTGTCAAGTTTTTTAACGAGCATTCTAGCTCCAAACTTTTAGTTAGGTAACTACTTTTGACACCCCTTCTACAAAGTCCAGCGTAACCTTAATACGTTTCCTATTTTAAGGCATGTACTTAAGACTTAGGAGAAGAGTAAGGTTACAAATGAAAATATGAACTGTATTTATAAAAAGGAAAATTTTATTTCATAGACAAGATTACAAAGAAGAGATACATAGAAGATGCTTAATGCCCCTTTTGCTACCCTAGGGGTTTTATTTATATAAGTAGACTTGAAGTCCAAATTCTAACTCAACAACAATTACATCATATGAACTTTTCATAAAAGTATATTCTATTTTTATCGATAGTGGATTCTCTTTCTTCTATGTGGTTGGAGAGATTTTCATGTTATGTTCTTATCTTTCCAATTCAGAATCATCGTTGTATGTAGATACGCCTGATGCTTTAGCTTTAACAGTCTTCCAGCTACTTATACAAGAAGGACAAACATTTTATGTATGTTTTCGGAGATGATAGAACCTTTTTGTGCTGGCTAAAAGAGCAGTTTAGCCCCAAACATTTACACTAAAATCTGAGTTAGACCTAACATTTTAAAGCTTTTAAAATGAACCCTAATGTTTGCAACACGTTTAAAATCAACCCTTACGTTTTGAAAAATATTCAAAACAGCCTATGGTTGGACTGAACAACTGACAGAGTTTGGCCTCCATCAGTTAAATGCTAGTGTGACATATTTTTGCTTACGTGAATTTTTTAAAATTTTATTAAAGTGAGACCCATAATGATGGTGTGGCATTTTCTTAATTAAAAGTCCTTTCTAGTCTCAAGCTACTTACTCTCCTACATCTTTAATAGAGAAGAAACTCCATTAATCTCAAAATCCTCAAGACCCCCAACTCACAAACAAAGAATTAATCTTTTCATCTTCATAATCACTCTCATCAAAGCCCTGGCTCTTACAATCCCTACCACCAACACTACAACCTTGTTCTCTGCTTACAGAGGTTCTAACCCCATTTACATTGAATACAAGGAGCTCTCTACTCATAGCATCCCCTCTTCTGTCATGGAAATTGTGATCCTTACTCATTTTTGATGTCCCATCTCTCTCGAGTTGATGAAAGGTCCTGTTACTTTATCAACATGCATCACCTACGACCAAGAGAACATTGATAAGTGGATTGATTTAGGAAACCAAACATGTCCGGTTACTAATATAGTGATGTGGAACTTTGATCAAATACCAAATCACTCCATTGACAGGATGATTCAGGATTGATGCTATGAGAATTGTTCTCATTGCATCGAAAGGATACCGACCCCATGCGTTCCAGTGGCACCATATGAGGTTTCTAGTACTTGTAAGAGAAATATGGAGGCAACTCAACAAACTGATGACAACAAATTTCTTCAACTTGTGGAAAAGATCAAGGATTTGGGGAATGAAAGTAAAAGCAATAAGTGATGTTTTAGGGAAAACGGAGGTGCATGCATTTTATCAGCTTGTTTTGAGTCATTTGCAAGCAAGAGACATGTAGAGTTGTTAAAGGGGGGTACTTTCAATCTTGACATGGATGTTGTCATGAGGTGTAGAAGGATAGAGTATGCTTTGATCAATGAAGTGCTTAACTATAATAGTATGGATTTTGAAGAAAGAGGAGATCTTTCTATAAGATTTAACACAATTTTGGCTATTAAAAAACCTTTTTGCTTTAGACCAAGCTACATGCTTATTTTGACCCAGATTGAAGGCTTTTTCTAAGCTTTGATTTCATTGATCAAGGAGCCAATTAGCCCGAGTACAACAAAAGCTTTATTATAGCTTATTTCTTATACAATTTTAGAGCCAAAGATCGGTGAGAAAGCAACAACAAAATTTTTAGAGATGGGTTTGGTCTCTAGCATTATCGAGATTCTTATGGATAGTAATAAAGGTATATGTGAGAAAGCCTTGTGCATTCTGGAACAAATCTGCAAAAGCTCTAAAGGAAGAGAAGGTGCTTTTGAGGATGATCTGATTGTACCATTACTTGTAAAGAAGATTATGAGAGTATTAAATTCGACATTAGAGTTCTTTGTGTCTATAATTTGGAAGCTTTGTAAGAACGATGAGCAACATGAGAAGAATGATGTGATTGCGACACTTAAATCAAGTGGTTTTCTGTTTTTCTCTTCTTTACCAAATAACAAGCATATTACTTTTTCCTGCTTTGTGAGCAAAGTTCTCTTTTTAATATAAGAATATGAGAAGTTTTACAAAGAATTTAGATGGGTTGTTAGTGAAATGGAAGAGGATAACAATGGAGGTAGTATTATGGAGAAGGATATCTATGGTTTTCAAAAGGTGGTATTTTCTCTGTGGCCGTAAATGATATTCAAGAAGAAGAAGAAACATGAACTAAAATGCACCATTTTATATAATTCTGGGGCCCACTTCTATTTTAAAATAAAGTAAAAAATGCCACATCATTATTATAGGTCCCATTTTAATAAAATTTTAAAAAAATCCACGTTAGTGTTTAACTGACGAAGGCCTAACTCTGTCAGCTGTTCTGTATAGTTAAGGGTTGTTTTGAATGTTTTCCAAACGTTAGGGTTCATTTTGAATGTTTTGCAAACGTTATGATTCATTTTGAATATTTTGAAATGTTAGGGTCTAACTCAAACTTTAATGTAAACTTAAGAGGCTAAATTACTCTTTTGGCCTTTTTGTGCTTCATAACATGATCTTATCTTTCCTCTTTCAATCATGCTTATCTTCATTTTTTCAAAATTTTTAGCAGCTAATTATTTCTTTTTTGCTAGAGCTAACATTAAAGAAGAAAAAAAATTACTTTTTTGGCATAGGTTTGAAATCCCTTCTTGAATGCTACCTCTAGGCCATAAATAATATTTCTAATCCCATTTCCTCTTCTACATTAAATATCATTTTCAACGTATTTAGAAAATTCTTTTCTTAGCTTAGTATCCACAGTAATGTGAAAATGTTCTGCCTTTCCTAAGGTAATGAATTGATATGCATCATATCGTTCATCTTTATGAAAATTTGAACCAGTAGATAATATCTTTAATACCAAGGTATCTTTAGGCGTCATTGTAGGGTTATTAAGATATCAATCCTTAACCCCTTCTTGAATCGATTTGAGAAGTAATGATATCTCAGAAAACTCTAGATTAGTCAAGTATATATCCTTTATCGTTCCAAAACCATACCAATCTTTAATAGCTTATGGATGAGCTCCTTATAAAAAGTTTAATATAAGATATATCCCAAAAAATCAATATAGAAGATATCATTATTTTGTAGAGTGTATAAGTTTCTCACTACCTCATAATGTGTATGAATAGCAGGATGACTTTTTGGAAGACTATCAATGATATTTCTTTGTACCATCAATTTGTGTATAATATCAAGCCTTAGAGAAATATTGTCAAAAGTAACCTTTTATGGCTTAATCTACTGACTATTAGGTTCCTTTATCAGCGTAGAAGAACCTGCGGATGATAAATCTTAAACTATCTTGGCTTTGATTATTAGGCTATAAAGTTTTTGTTTTGAATAATTATAATAGTTTATCTTGTCTTGCCATATATGGCAAAATGAAAGAAGTAGCTATGTAACTTCTTTTGGTATTGAGTGGAAACTAGCAATATTTAAGAACTCTTTGATTCGTGCTTGGTAAGTATTGATATCTTTGGACATTTGTTCCAATAAGTCAAATACCTCTTCTATGAGGTTGACTATCTCTAGTGAAAAAATCTATAAAAACATTGTTATTAGATTTGATAATTTCAATATCAAAGGTATATTTTGCTAATAAAGTTTTCCATTTGATATATCTTTTATGTTTAGGTTTAGAGGGTAAACTATTTTGAATAAAAGCCTTAACTTGATTATTATTATTTCTTAATAGAAATCTTTTAGGTAATAACAAATAATAAAATTTTGACAACTTTTGACTACTGCCTATAATTCGTTTTCATTTATATGATATTTTGTTGAGTATCTATAAAGGTTTTTAAAGTATATCTATAAAGAGACTCTTTCGTCTTAATATTAGAATTATGTTAATCTATCTTCTTTAATATTTCATTCTATACATGATTAGAAGTATCAATTTCAATAATTAAATCATCATTATCGGATGGTAAAGAAAGTTTTGGCCATGTAGTACACTGTACACAAAATCTTAATTTTCTTTACTGTTCAATCAACTAGGGTGAAAATTCAAATCTTTGATTTTTTTTCTTTAAAAGAAATTGAAAAGGTTTTCTTATCTCGACTATATTTTGAATAAAATCTGAAGCATAATTTAATACTCCTAAAAGAATTTGAACATGTTTTTAATCTATTAACTTTTTAGGAAATTATGAGATTTTTTTGAGGATACGATGTTGAAGTTTAACTCCTCTACCATCTATCTCCATCCTAAGGAATTGTATTTTAGTTTAAAATATTTTAGCTTTTTTCTCAAAGAGAGCTAAAAGATTTTGTTTACATAAATCCGCAAATTTATTGAGATATATAATATGTTTAGCAATATTGTTGTTAGCTATTAAAATATCATCCACATAAACATGTGTGAAATTATGATACTTGAAGATATTATCCATTTTCTTTTGAAATATTTATGTGCATTTTTTAAACCAAAAGGCATTAGTAATCATTTGTAATGACCTTGTGTAGCAGAAAAAGTAGTATATGAGATATTATTTTTATTCATTTTTATCTGCCAAGATCTACCTTTACAATCAAATTTAAAGAAGATTTATTTTCCTCTTTTGATTTAATTTTTTGTAATTTACTACCATTCTAGTTTTATTTCTAATTAGTTCTGCATGGTTTCTAATAGGGGAAGAATGAAGGGATTTATAGGCCTAATTATCTTTAAATTTTATAGTTCAAAGAAGTTATTTTCTAAATTCTCTCAATCTTCTAAATTATATCTCATAGCAGTAACTCTAATATTTTTGTTTATCTATCATTTCTAAGTTTGCTTCTTTGTTTTTATACCAAAATTATAATGGGTTATCAGAGTAATTTCTCTTTATTTTTTATTTTACTAATTCTAGTCTATCTTTGATGGTTTTTATTTGTTGATACTTATTCACTATAATGTTTTATATTTTTAATTAAAATAATAGTATGTAGCTTTTGACTATCACTAATAATTGCTTTTCATTTATGTGATATCTTTGTTGACCATATGTAAAGGTTCCCGAAGCATACCTACAGAGAGACTCATTCATCTTAATATTATAATTATGTTAATCTATCTTCTTTAATACTCCATTCTATATATGATCAGAAGCATCAGTTTCAATAATTAAACCAACATCATCAGATGGTAAAGAAAGTTTTAGCAATGTAGTACATAAAATCTTAATTTTTTTTACCTGTTCAATTAAATAGAGTGAAAATTCAAACCTTTGATTTTTTTTCTTTAAAAGCATTTGATAAGGTTTTCTTATCGCGACTAGATTTTGAATAAAATCTAAAGCATAATTTAATACTTCTAAAAAATTTGGACTTGTTTTTTACTATAAACTTATCAAGAAATTATGAGATTTTTTTTGAGGATATGAAGCTGAAGTTTAAATCTTTTTCCTCCTATCTCCTTACGAAGGAATTGTATGACAAATCTAGCTTTTTCCTCATAGAGAGCTAAACCATGTTACTCACATAAATCCGAAAAATTATTGAGATATATAATATGCTAAGCAATACTATTGTTAGCTATTAAAATATCATTCATATAAACATATATGAAATTATGATATTTGAAGGTATTATCCATTTTCCTTTGAAATACTTTTGGGGAATTTTTAGATCATAACAACATAATGAAGATTTTTTCTTTATTCCTTAACTTTTCTTAAGGTATCTACAAGACTTGAATTGTAAGTTTCCTCTAATTTACTTCCCCACGGGTTAGGTATCTTCAAATAAAACATCTTCAAATAAATTTGTGTATTTTCAACTTGATTATAAATATGGTAATAATAATATAGATATTTATTTTTTCATCATATCTCACAAATCCATTTTTTAAAAGTTTTTCTATATGGAAAAGAATGCTATTTCCATAATATTCTATCATTTTTTGAATTTCTTGCAAATCAATTTCTATCTTTAGTCTTTTAGTTCTTAATCCTAGATGCTTATCTTTAGCCATTTAAATGATAATTTTTAAAATGTCTGGTTATTTCTAAACGAGCTTGCTTCTATCTGTAGCTTTTTACATTTATACTATATTCTATTTGATTCATCCATCATTGCTTTGAATGCTTTTATAGTCTTTTTATGACAATCTGTAAATAATATATAATTATATCTATTTTATCAAGATCTATTTCAATCTGGGCTTCTTGTACATGAGTATTAAGTTTATTTATTTCAAAAAGTACATGATCAAGATAAGAATCATCACTCATAATTAACAGCATAAGATGAAAATCTCTAGGAATCTCTTTCTAGATGTAATCTATAATGCTCAGAGAAGCTAAGATGTAACTCTTTATGCTCATCTTTATAATGTTGATTTTTTAATTGATATTAAAAATTATTGCTTTTAAATCTAGTGAAGTATTTAATGGATCAGTGATGCAAGTCATCAACTATAAATAATATATTTTTATTTCTAATATTTATTTATTATTAACGGCTATCAAATATCTTTTTTGTTAAAATATGTAGATGGATATTCCCAAATTGCACACCAAATAACCATGGCTCTAAAGCCAATTTAGAGGCACAAATCAAAAATAAAAATGCAAATCAAAACCCATCAAACACAAATATGATCACTTGCGGAAATATAAGCTTTTATTATATAATAGTATCAAAAATTAAAGAGACTTGAAGCAAATCTTCAACCTCTAATTTATCATTATTTGCTATAATATTAGTGACTTCTTAAAAGAGGGATATAATTATCTTGTTTATAGATTCTAGAAAAAATCTGGAATCTAATGAAGAATGATATTGCTTGTGCTAATTTCAGAAAGATTTTCATATAATAAGGACAATTTTCTCCCTTATTCTTCTTTTCAAACTCGTCCTCTCTCTTTAATACACAAACTTTTCCTCCAAATAAATACTAACCAAATTGAGTCATATTAATAACTATATTTTTGTTTTAGATTTTATAACAAATATCTTTACATATAAGACTTACAATAACAAGGTTGACAAAAAATTCAAAAAACATCTTACTCGTTTACATAGAGAAAAATAAGTTTTATAGAACACATAAATGATAACTCATTACGGATGACAATACACAATCAAATCCTTATAATAAACTTATGTTGCAGATAGAGTTTGGTAATTTTCAATTTTAAACTTCAGCACAATGTCCCGTGTTAGAATAAAAGGAACAAAAAAGATTAATTTATTTTTTTAATTAATTAATATATTTATTTATACTACTATAATATAACACTTCTTGTTGTTATTTTATCCTGAATCCAAGGACGGCAAAGTGTAATAATTATTGACACCATTACTGATAGAGTTTGGGATCAGATAACCTTGGCGCAGGAATAGCTACAAGAGAAGTCTTCAACTTCATGACAATCCCAAACTTCTCGGACAGATCCAACTCGTGTCCTTGAGGGATTTTCCAGTCAAAAGAATGCAAGAGTGTAGCAAGGGAATACATAAACATCCTCTCAGCCATGGCTATCCCAGCACAGATTCTTCTTCCAGAACCAAATGGGAAATAATTGAAGTCACGTCCACTGTAATCCCATTTCTCATCTAGAAACCTGTCGGGCCTGAATTCAAGAGGATTTTCCCAGATTGAAGGGTCTCCTTGTATGGCCCAAACGTTAACAAAAACTCGAGCTCCTTTGGGAACAGAATAGCCACATACAGTACAGGTTTCACTAGGGGGCAGTGAGGAACTAAAAGTGAGAGTTTAGATTCTCTGTCCAGTTTTTATGGTATTTTATTGTGTACAGTGAATCTCAGCCATTCATTTATACGGGCTCCACATTTATTTATGTGGAGTCTACGTGGAATCTGTATAAATAAATGGCTGAGATTTATTGGACACAATAAAACACCATAAAACTGAACAGAGGATCTTGTTCTCAAAAGTGGGAGTGTTGGGTGCAACCTTAAGGTCTCCTTCATGATGGCATATAAATATGGCAGATTGTGGATGTGGGACTCTTCAACTATGCTGTCCTTGCCAACCACTTCATCTAATTCTTTCTGAGCTTTTCTCATGACCTCTGGTTTGTTCAAAACTTCAGCCATGGCAAACTCAATTGCGTTTGATGAGGTGTCTGAGCCACCCACGATCATGTCCTGTTAACAGATTTAACCCATCTTATAATTTGAGACTACGTTTTTCCATCCTACTATAAATCATATCGTTGTTTATAAGAGCATATATTAGAGCTTTACAATTTCAATTTTAATGTATTTATTATATAGAATACATTTCTCTTTTGCACATATATTTCATATTTCAGATTTAATTACAAAACTAATTTTTGGTGATCATTAATAATAATAATTATAAGATAAAAAATTATTTCATTAAAATTTATTTATAATAAAGATGATCACTAATAACTACTTAAAATAACTATTTTTTTAATATTCAAGTGTAGTTTTATTTTTCTCGTTTTTTCGTTCTTTAATATATTCATATTCTTAAAAGTGAAAGTGGACCATTGACAAAGATGGAAAATTTTCCTTTTATGAGGGAAAATTACAACAAACGATTTCAAGATACAAATTGGAAAAAAATCCCAGCTATAATCTAAGTCGGTGAGATTATACCTGTACCGTCTAAACCAAATTCGTAATAATTGCTAGGACTTTAGATATATAAATATAACTTTCAACTTGACATTGTCACCGCTTATAGGTTTTTAAGTTGGTGTTCAAGTTGCTGATCTCTGACAAATTTACATGATCCCATCATAATTATCTCTTATTAAAGTTGTTTTTGTTGCTCAAATTATATCATCTTCTTTCTAGCTAGTAGCAAATGAGTTCAAAGTCATATCAAATAGAAATAACTGAACTTTGAGTCCCTCGTGTTAGCGCCGTTGAAAATGTAGTATAATTCAACCTAGTAATTAAGTGAAGCAATGCAATGAAATCATATAAAGCAAGACAGTTTAGAAATAAAGAAACAAAAGGAGGAACATCAATTACCATAAGCAGGGCTTTGACGTGGGTCATTGTAAGCGGTGTCTTGGAATCTCCCTCGTCTTTAAGCTTCAACAAGAACTGCAAAAAGTCCTTGATCTCATCAACCTCTTTATCAAGTTCCATTCTCTTCTTAATCAGCTCCTCAAAAATCCCATCAAATTTTAGGGCCAAGTTTGTCATTTTCTTCCGTTGACCTTGGAAGTCAAACCTCGCCAACCTGGGAAAGAAATCCGATAAGTTCGGAGTACCAAACAACTCCGTTATGTCTGAAATCACTTTCCTGAAATCTTTCCCAATCTTGTCTCTTTCCTGTCCCTGAAACGTGCCACCCCACATCATGTTCGTTATAACGTTAAGTATTGTCAAAAATATTTGCTCCCCAAAGTTGACCGGCGAACCCATCTGAGAATGTAGGTGGCCTACTGTTTTCCGGAGTTCATGGCGGCGGAGGGCATACACAGAGTCCAAGGTGGTGTTGCTCAGCATTTTAACAACGCATACTTTTCTAAGCATCCTCCGCTCGGGTCCATACGGGTTCCAAACAATATCGGAGCAGCCGTACGTGACGGCAGGTGCCACGTTAGGCACGTCCCGATTGGCGCAGGTTATGTCATTGTCTTTGAGTACTTCGCGAGCCAGAGATGGAGATGTTACTATTATGCCAAGCTTCTGACCTAGCTGAAGCTTCAAGATAGGTCCGTGCTCTTGTGCTAAGGCCGCGAAGTATGTGTGAAGCTCTGGGTCGAGAGATGCCAGGTTTCCAATCACCGGAAGGCCACGAGGGCCTGGTGGAAGTTGTGAGCTACCTTGGTTTGATTTCGAAAGCACCCATGCACAGAAAAGTATTGCTGAAACAGCAAGGAAGATAAATATTGAACCTGAAGACCCAACAGGGTGGAGAGCTGTAAGGAAACCGGAGACGGATGCCATGGGAAACTAACATAGACTTGGGAGATAGAGATTAGAGATGAGAGTGGCGGATGATATTGAGGACAGAGAATGGCACCGTGTATTTAATGAGTTTTGAATTAGATGATGTTTAGTCGGAAGAGTCTCGACAAGACGGGAATTGTTGGTACGGCGGAAAGGTGAAGTGGTATCCATACATGTTAAGTAAGAAACAGCGGAATAAGGGCTAATACTGGAACTTATTAGACCTAACTAATTATATTGAATTGCTATTATTGTGCTTGTACTCGGACAAGGAGAGAATTGTTAGGTTACCGCGAAAGTGAAGTGGCATCTACACCAGGCTTAGAATTTTGTACCATACCAACTGAAAAAATGGCACAAAAGATTTCGTACCAGTTAACGATATTGGCTGATACCATAAAAAAGAAGGGACTGAAATGAAAACAAAAAATTTGAAGATCCGGGCTGCGTGATGGACATGATATGAAAGTTCTATGCGTTTTCTTAGTGTGGTGTAAAAAAGTAAGATTTTGAAGTTCTAGGGTTCACGTGGAACCCGCTCTCATGGGTCATGTAGGCAACAACTATCATGGCTATGGCAATTGCTAACGGGGGAGTAAGTTATTCCGTTGTTATTCATTAATTTCTGGATGATTAATGAGAAAGTTTTTTTTTTAGAAATTAAAAAATTTATTGAAAGATTAAAAAGGAATACAACAAATGGTGAGTATATTAAAGAGGAATACAACAAATGGTGAGTAGCAAGATTCTCCTACAACTAAAGAAGACATTGTTAGGAGAAGCAATCAAAATATAACGGCGACATTCTAGGAATAAACTAAGAGACTCAAAATGGCGTAGTAGAACGAATTTTGTAAGGTTAACAAAAGAGATTACAATATGACAACTAGTTGAAGGGTTGAGTGATGAAAGTGAAATAGTTTCTGGCTCTCGCGAAAAGAATATCGAGAAGGTTCCAAATTAGGACAATCTGGGATACCAGCATCTTCAACAGAGAGACCACGGTAAACATGATCAATCTAAGCAGATCCAATACTTTCTTCATCTATAAACACTGATCAATGTAAGCAGGGCTTTTGGACCTCAAGAAGCCTCTTATCCGTCTGGGGGAGAAGATGAAGATACCAAGTAGTAAGGGAACAACCTGTAACAACAATGGTGACTTTCAACAGGTAATAGCTTTACCCCATTCTGCATACTTCCTCTTTCCTTATAAGTGTTGCATGTGTAAGATTTAGCCATTATTTCATGCTCTAACTATATGGTCACTACACTTAGGTAGTATATTAGAAATAAAGATCAATTGTCTAATTTTCTTGATTAGAGAATTTAATACCTCTAGCTGAGACCGTATTCTTCCTTTGAAAATTCGCAAGTTTCTTTCCTTCCATATCTCTTCTAGGCTAGAAACTAGTGAGTTGATATAAACCGAACTATCCCCTTGAGGGTTGGTTGTCAGGGTTCTTAGGTTGTCTAAGACGACAGTAAGTGGAATGTAGCGCTACTTTACCGCAGGGTACACACCGGGACGCCCGCAGGTCATTCCGGTACATATCCTACGATAAGGGTAAGCTACAAACAATCACTACAAACACTTCGCATGGCATCATAATAAAACATCAATATAAGAATCACAATGTTTTTGAAACCAAATTTTTTTTCCTCATTTCATTTCATCAAAATCAGAAGTTTATACACTTGTCATCATTTACTGTTTGTACATCAGTCCAAAAACCTATTACAAAAATGCTACATGAAAGAGGAAAAATATCAGATCTATCTAGGCCATCCCAAAAGTCCCAGCTGACCGACCTGT
>JAOTAX010000197.1:32503463-32513733 GCA_025629825.1 Erythroxylum guanchezii
CTGTTCGGTCCTCTGCGACTTTCGATTCTGTTTCCTTCGTTTTAAGGAATCCTGTATAAGTATGAGGTTTCCGGTTTAAGTAGTTGGATCTCGGTAACGGGATCCAACAGATATGGTATCAGAGCAAGAATAATTTGTAAGGAATAATGTTTATGTTTGAGATTTTCGAATTAAGTAGTTGGGTTCCGGAACGGGATCCAACACGTGGAGTCTTGTAAGAAAGTGAGTAACGATGTCAAATGGCAACTAGAAACTTCACTTGAAGAGTATTAATATGAAAAATATAGAAGGCAAATATTGAATTACGAAATTGGTAGTGGCAGTTCTTTTGTTGGTGTTGGGAATGAAAGTGGGGATGTTAAAAATGGTAGTATTCCGATCCAACAAAAAGGAAATATTGCACCTGAAATTAGGAAAAGAAGAAAATTGGTGTTTAATTTTTTTCCACTAAGAACAACTCTTGGAGCTCAGCCTTAAATCTGTAGTGCCTCATATTCTAGAGAAGCAGTTCATAATGTGGACATGACAATGTCTAGATAGTGGTATGATTCAGGTATAACATTTAGTGCGACCTATTCTTATTATTATCAGCCTATGATGGATGTTATTACCTCTTTTAGTCTAAGATATAAGGCTCCTTCAATTGATGACTATAAAGGTAAACTTCTAAGCAGCTCTATTTATGAAATAAAAATTTATTTGGATGAAATAAGAATGACTTGGGCTACTTATAAGTGTTCAATTATATGTGATGGTTGAACAAATAGAAGACATAAGCCTATTATTATTATTTTGGTTTATTTTGCAAAGGGACAATGTTTTTGAAGTCCATTGATGAATTTGGACTTAATAAGAATTTTGATACTCTACTTTGAAATATTTGATAAACTTGTGATTAAATTTGGGTCAGAAAATATTGTTCAATTCATTACTGACAATAATTCTTTAACATCCCTTATACGGAACCTACAATTATCCATATAGATATTCCCTATACCTTATTCCTATGACTTGGACCTACATGGTTAACACATGTGCTAAGATTGAAAACTTAGTGGAAAAAATACTTAGTTTAAATAACCACTCACAGCAGTCACCCGCCAAGCACACACATTCAGAAATATCATAACTCATATACCATAAATTCACCTTCAAAACTTAAACATTAATATTCAACATTTAATGATACAAAATACCAATACAAATGCAAATGCTCATTTAAACAATATGTAATACTTAAGCAAAGTACATAATGCAAACATGCTTCAACATATTATCCATATACCAAAAATGCACATTTATAAGCCAAATATTGATATTCAACACTTATTGATATAAATTATCAATATAATTGCACATCATTACAATTCATCATTAAAATCAATACAAATGCTCATCCACACCAATTATTCATGTTGTCATGTTGTATTTCTTATTTATGATTGTTAAGTTTCCTTTTGTGTTAAGCTTGCACATTTTCTGTGGGTATAGATAACAAGTGTTGTAGATATCTGAAGATATCAAATTGTGGATACCCGAAGGTATCGAACTATGGACACTGGTGGTGTCAAATTGTAGCAGTTGCACTATAACCCTATAGGCATGCTTATCTATCCACAACTAAGACAATAGAGCAGGCACTATAACATTTCCTTTAACCATTTGCAAATTTCACAATTCATATATTAACAAATCGTATGATATACATTTCAAGTCATAAAATCTATATTTGCATCCATTCATGCAATTTATGGCTTACCACCATTAGAAGGGTATCAAAATCACACTTGTATAATCATACTATACACATATGAGTAATGAATATGTGTACAAATCATTTGTGTACATGTAAATTTTCTTTGGAATGCATTATGCTCAGTCTTATATTCCAATGTTCAATCACCCAATTCACATATGGTAAGTCCTATTTCATTTATTTCTAGGTGTTTGAAAAGTTTCATACATATTTAGAATGGTTTGGATAATATTTGATAAAAATCAGAAACAAAAACAATGTCATAGTTGTGACAGACACTTTCTCTATTCATACCACTACTTGTTCCTTAATATTCCTATAGAAAAAGTCATAACTAGATTTCTAGGTCTTCTATCCATTTTTTTCTTTATGTCTCTAGTTTCTATAGCACTAACAATTAGGTCATTTGGACTTGTAACTCATGAGATATAGACCAAATATCATAAGCTACTCCAAAACGTGTGCAGCATTAGGTCACAATTTTCGATCTCAATAAGTCACAATTTCTTTTATATATTTCTAGTTCTATGTCTTATTTTTCATATGCAACTAAAATCACCCAATTTAAAGATCTGTAGGCTAAGTTATGGCCTAATTAACATGACTGGTTCAACAAACCCTAGACATAATTCCACTACACGATAGTCTCTTGTCATATTCAACCAATTCTATACAAGATAACACCAAAATAACACCAAAGCATCATCCAAGAAACCACTCTAGATCTAAATGAATCTTTTACACATTCAAATATACACAAATACAGAAATTAACTAGGTGAAGTCCCAAACCTTAAAATTGGCAAAGTAGTTCTTCTAATGCTTTTCCGTCCCTTCCCCTTTGGCTTTGCTTGAATCACCAAGTGAAAAATAAGGGGTTGAAGAAGGTAAAATAGATAGGAGAAAAATCTAAAGTTAAGACATCAAAGTTTCGTCCATCTTCCCTCTCCATATGCCTTTTCATGAATTTTCTAGTCTTAGAAACATGTTTCAATCCCATTGGACCATATGTCACAATCCTATTGGACCATGTGTTACAATCCCATTGGACCACGTGTTACAATTCTATCGGACCAGGTGTTACAATTCTATTGGATCATGTGTTGCAATTCTATTGGACCATATGTTACAATCCTATTGCACACACATGCTTTAATCTTATTGGTCCATAAGTTGACTTTAGGAAAATTGCATATTATTCCTTGTTTTAATTCCCATATTGGCCTATAATCTTATCAATTTATTTCATTCCCCTATGTCTTAAGTTTCTAATGGCATAAATTTCATGCAATTTGGTTAATTATATCAGGATTTATACCCCAAAAACTACAAGTTGTTTGAAAACACGGACTGTAGCTAGAATTCAACTTCAAATCAGAATTCAAAACTCTTAGAGGCAAAATCATATTTTGGCTCCTTCATCAAAGTTTTATAACTATGTCTCTGTTTTAATCTCCAATTGGAATTATCCAATTTGGAGGTCTATAGTCCAAGATATGGTCAAATTACAGAAGTCTATTCAGTGGAACCTATCTATTTAGTAAGGTACACATCCCAAATCAACTAACTTCGGTCGTATCATGCCAAAGTAACACAAAAATACATCCAATTTAACCAAAAACATTCCATTTACTTATAGAATACTTATTTTATCAATTCGCTTCACATCACATTCATAAATCCAAGCAAATATATCAAAAATTTCCATACATATTTCACGTCTAAGTATGTATGTCCATGCCGAAGTGAACAAATTATCCATTTACCCTTGTCTTTTACATTAAGTGCCATTATATCTCTGACTATACTTAGATGTACTTAATTCATTATGTTCAATTCTTAATACATCTTAGACATGCCATAATACTTCTAGGGTGTATATTGGGGTGTTACAAATTCCGCTTATAAAGCATCTAGAAAAAGATTGCAAAGTAAATGTAATTATTTTTTATTGAACTCCTTGTGCTGCACATTGCATTAACTTGATATTGAAAAATATAGGAGATGCTAGGTATTTTCCTATTATTGATGAGACTGTAAAAAGCAAAAAAGTTGACTAAGTTCATCTACAATCATGCATGGTTTTTAAATTTAAAGAGAAATGCTTTCACCAATGGTAGGAATTTGTGTCATCCTACTATTACAAGATTTGCAACTAAT
Source organism: Erythroxylum guanchezii (assembly GCA_025629825.1). NCBI lineage: Eukaryota > Viridiplantae > Streptophyta > Magnoliopsida > Malpighiales > Erythroxylaceae > Erythroxylum > Erythroxylum guanchezii. The sequence continues at coordinate 32,507,379 of JAOTAX010000197.1, forward strand.
TTCTTAACACTTTAGTGTTTTATTATGATGAAGAAAGAGTTGAGACAAATGTTTACAAGTGATAATTGAGTTATATCTTAGCATGCTAGGATAGTGAGTTGCATCTTAACATGCTAGGATAGTGAGTTACATCTAATGTCATATTGGAAGTTGCTAGAATTATACTTGAAGATAATGAATTTTTGTCCCAATGTCAATTCGTTATCTAATTTTTTAAGCCTTTGGTGAGGGTTATGGATGATAGTTATGAGAAGACAACAATGAGTTATTTTTATGATGTCATGTAGATGACCAAGGAAGCAATTAAGCCAACATGAAAAATAGGCCTTCTTTGTACACACCATATCTTGTAGTTATCAAATGAGAGATGGTAAAGACAACTTTACTCTCCATTTTTTACAGCTAGGATATTTTTGAATTCTGGTGTCTATTTCAAACCAAGTTTTACAAAGAAAGTTGAAGTTAATAGGTGAATGCTATCAGCTATTATAACAATTGTTGCCTATGAGAAGATGCAAGATCTCCTAAGCTCATAAATGGAAATTCATAATAATGCTTTTGGTGCTCTGGGGATGCCAATAACTATTCATCGAAGAAACAAACTTAATCCAAGCATATTTTTTTTTTCATTTTTGTTACTTTTTGAAAATTAATCACCAATTATTTTGTTTATAATGCTAAGTTGTTGTCTTATTACTTATAGTTGCTTGGTGGGACCAATTCAAAAGTGGGGTTCAACAATTGAAAAGTTTACAATTTTAATTCTAAGTCAATATGTGCAACAAGGCGTGAAAGGAATTGGAACACATTTGAATTCATCTATTCCAAGAAAAGGAATAGATTAGAGCATAAAAGATTGAAAGACCTGTTTTTTTATATAATTAAAATCTTCAAAAAAGGTATGTTATATCATTGCTAAGTTGGACATAATTTCTTGTAACTTCTTAATAATTTATTTTTTGTTTATTAGGACTTTTAATAGAACAAGTAGTTTTGTAAACCTAGTTTTCCTTCATCATATTGATCTTTTGACAGATTTAGATTATGAGGAATCATATTTGATAGATGAGAGTGATTTGGAATATAATATTAGATGAAAAAATATTGACATGTCATTTGGTGCAATGAATTTGAATGATGGTAATAATAAGGCTCCTTTCAATAATGAGAATTTTGTACCAAATGAGAATTAATATTCATATGACTTAAGCAGGTATTTGATTGAATGAAGTTCCAAGTTTTCATTTCTTATCATCTTATAAGTACACTTATATTTGATGCATATGTTAAATTATATATATGCATTATGCAATATAAATATAATTGTAAATATTTTTTTTCAGGTTTCACTTCTAGCTGGTTATCTTCTCGGCACAAACTCTTGTTGTAAATTGTAATTATCAGAGAGTCATCAATATCTATTATTCTTTTTATTTGATGTTTTGATGTAATTATTATTTATTATATGATGAAATTGTAACATTTTAAATGCTTTGTATTGTCTTTAATTTTATATTTGTGTGATGACTAAATAATCTTTTTATATTAATTGTAGTTATTATTTATATGTGAAATATCTGAAAAGTAATATTAATAAAAATAAATAAATTGTTATTATTTTAAATTCCTATTATTAAGATTTTTGGAGATAGAGTTGATGTAAGATTATAAATTGTACAATACAATATATTAAGGGTTTATTTTGTAATTTTAAAAACTTTAAAGGCTACTTAATAAATTTAAAAAATTATTCAAAATTGTACCCAATATTGACCAGTTTAAGTACAATACAGTACTAGAATAAAATTCGGTACTGGTTCTAGTACGGTAGTCATAATATTGCTTATGATAACTTTCTGCTAGTAGGTAAGTGGTGACATCTTGTAACATGATGTCACAATTTTTATATTTTGAATGTATATGAGAATATTTTTACATATCAACAATAATTTATAAATAGCATATTTTAAATAAATTATATGATAAATCAATGATTCGAATTTAAATAAAAAACTTAATTTAACTATTATTTATAAATTATCACCTTTTTTTTCCTTTAATTAACTTTTCTCTTTTCCTTTCCTTCAATTTTTTGTTATCTCTTTTGGTAATAAGGTTAGGTGGAAATTCTGTTGACTAGATCTCTTCTTTACTACTTTAAAGAATGGCATGACAAGCTTTTCTCTAGTAGAAGGAATAGCTCAACCTCCAATTGGTTTTACTTTGCTATAAGTTTCCTTGTTGGCTTCTTTTAGTTTTGGAATTAAAACTCACCTTAAATCCTCTTCTCCAACTTTTATCTTGCCAATCCTTCACCTTCACACGATCAGTTCCTTGGGAAGGCTTGCTTGTATGGATAAAAACATGGCAACACTAAATAGGATTAGTTATGTAAGAGTTTGCATGGAAGAAGATCTTCAAGGAGTTCCCTGATTCCATTAAATTCATAAAGTTTAATGAATCTGATAAGTTGAAGGTGCAGGAAGTGTATATAATTTACCAATGGAAGTCGTTAAAGTCAAAAGAGAAAATTATATGGAAGGCCATTTGAAAAGTTTTTGCTAGAGGTGACTATAAGGAGTTAACAGGAGATAACCCTAAAGGAAATTATTAAGTTATCTATTATTTATCTTATTGTTTAATTTTGGCATTTTTGATTATCGAATCTTCAAGATAATGCAAGTCTTAAATCCAAATTAAGATGAGGTGTAACAAAGTGATATTTATTATTTGAATTGGATTTTTGGATAATTGTTTAAGTGTGAAAGAAGTCCATTTTGAAAAGGATAATATTTGGATGATGATATTGTGCATTTGGAAGACATCGTAAGATTACTGAAGATTACCTTGCGTGTGTGACTCCAAGTTAGGACTCCTGGCTTGCGTCTAGACTCCTTACGTGAGTGATTTAGTCATTGCTAGGTTTTGTGTTGGCTATAGGCGTAGGTGTGAAAAACAGAAATAGGAGTACGTGTGTATCAGGTGGGTGTGGGCTGAAGCATAGAGTAAGTGAGCTGTAGATTTTGTGATGTTTTGTGCGTGACTTAGAGATTGGATAAGTGTGTGATTCCTTTTTTTGTCTTGGTTAGTTGCAGGATCCTTTTGATTTTAAGTTGTGGGTTTCCGGTTTGGTGATTGTAAGGACTGATGTGTGTATGATTGTGAATATAAAGAATTCTATGATGAGAAGACTATTGGTATGATAAGGGAGTTTCACGTGAGTGGGTCTAGTCGTGCTTTCCTTTTTGGGTGTGTCGTTGATGTGCTTCACAACTGGGTTATTTTGTGGATTGCATTTATCTTCTACTGAAGGTTGGTTGTTGGCTGCACTATTGATATTGTTACTGCTCCATGAGTTGGTACTGAAATTTGCATGAATCAGCCCACAGTGTGTGGTGACAACTTTCAGATCTATTTTAGTGGAGTTGAACCTATTAGGAAGTTGTATTCTTTCCTTTCTCAAGTGTTTTTGTTTATGTTGAATTTTGTTTAATCACTTTAGTTATTTAGTTTGTTTTGTTATCATTAAACATTATTTGAGAAAATTCTCTATTGAGGTTAGTACGAGATGATTGTACTATTAGTTGTGAAATTCTTACACGAGTAGTGAGGACGAGGGATAGTGTCAGGCGTTGAGTGGCGTCGGATCAGTAAAGTTTTGTATAAAACTATTATCGTTGGTGAAAGAATTAAAATGGGTTAAGGTCTTTTAGATATAGGCAAGGCGTGCTGAACTGCGTTACTAAATTTTGATGTTGATTTATATTTGTGCATTTAATTTTTTTGGTTTTTGATTGTGTTAGAAACGACTGTAAATCGAAGATTTTGCGAAACTACACCCCTACGTTCTTTCAATTAGTATCATAATAGGTCACCAAATCAAAACTTGGTACTCACTACAAGAAAACAAGCCCTTTTGTGACGTTTTAAAAATGTCACAAAAGGTTCTAAAAACGTCGCAGAAGAGCATTTGCGACGTTTTAAAAAATGTCACAAAAAACATCGTAGAATGTGGTGTAGGCAAAAGTTTTCCGCGACGTTTTATGAAAAATGTTGCAAAAAACGCCGTCATTCCGCGACGTTTTTAAAAACGTCACTGAAAGTTTAGACAATCCGCGACGTTTTTAAAAAACGTCGCGGATTGTCTAACATTTTGCGACGTTTTTAAAACGTCACAAAATGTGAAAGAATCCATGACGTTTTTTTAGAAACGTCACGAAATATATTCTGCGACGTTTTTAAAAAGCATCACGGAATGTCTTCTGCGACATTTTTTATTATTTTTATTAATTTTTTCCATTTTTTTGAAAATCATATTAATTTAATAATTTTTATTTTTAATAATTATTTTTTAAAATATAATTTTTTAATCTTATTTGTTTAATAACTATTCAATATTATTTATAAATTTTATTTATTTAATAATTCTTCAAATAAGATTAAACAAGTAACATTACAAATAGTTGTAATGCAAAATTTGATATTTGTCAATTAAGTAAACTTGTAATTAAAAATTTTATTTTATAACAATTAAAATATTAAAACTTACAAATTATCCAAAGTAAATTGTTACAAATTATTCTCTACATCCTCCAAACTTATGATCAGACAAAGTCACAGACAAGACTCGTCTCTCATATTCCTGGTGCCCATCTTCATAGGATGAGAAAAGGCCCTTGCTCCTCACCAAAGCTTGAACTTCAACAGCATCAGGAAACATGTACTTAATGCGGATGCCATAATGCTTCTCCACCATGTCAAAGAACTGATAAGTTTCAGGGTTCAACCTCCCAGTGTCCAGGCTGAAGACTCTAAAACATCGACCGGTCAGCTTTGCATACTCGATCAGTGCAACATCTTCAGCACCACTGCACATAGAAATAAATTATTGTGAATTATCGATCTTGTTATAGATTGACTTTTTTCTACCAGATACGTTAAACAACCCAAAATAAAGGTAACACTCTGTGTCGATTCATGCAGTAACTAATCATTCTAACTAAGTCCCCTTAAATCAACATCATAAGAAATTCATTCCTTCCTAGCAGTTTTTCGTTGGTTAATTCTTTTTCATTCCAATTGAAATGACCCAAAACAATTTATAAGGCTAAATTTGCAAAGAATTTACTTTAACAAGATAAACAAGTAGACAACTGTGTCTACCACTCTAACAAAGGAACACACCAATCAATAAAATGACATATTGACTTCAAAACCTTCAACTCACGCTACTTAATAAACAACAAAAATCCCTCCAGAATATAAATGGAACATCCACAACATTGATCCCACATGTAAGGCATTTATACAAAACAAGCTATAATGTTTTTAAACACCATCAGACTCCAAATGGACACGTAATCAGAAGCACCAAAAGGCAACATTTTACAACCACTGCCATCATGGGTCGAATTTCACATATATAAAAACAGAGTAGATGGAACCAACCTTATGTGACATTTCTTCACGATGCTTCATCTAAACTAAAACTGATCAAAGGATGAAAAAAGAATTCAGCACCAAAGAAGTGGCAGTATATCATTAAGGTTGACTCTCCTGTTAAAGTCTTCTCATCAATTTCACATTTCCCATCAACAACAACACCATCAATTGGTATGACTTGGCCGGCCTTAACCGCAAGAACAGGGTTGATCTTGACCTCATTAGTATCCAAGAGAAAGCTAGATGAAGGGCGGATACACAAACTTTAAGAATGAAAGTAAAAGAAATAAACCACTTGCCACTGCAAAAGGGCTTGGCCATTGCTTCTGGTAAGTTGCATCATGAGACAATCTCACATTTGCTTCTAACCTTGCTTGATTCAGGGCTTTAACTGTACCATGAATAAGATGTATTGCTAAGTCTACTAGTACTGTATCAACTCATTCATACATACATGTCTAGTTGAGATTTCACAAAAAGTAAGGCTTTTTTTTAACATCCATTCATGACATTTATGTTCAATAAAAGGTTATGATACAAATAAATTGGAAGTAAAACCCATCAAATTCAAACCTGAAGCAAAGTGAGCTCCCTTGTGAACAGAATACAAAGAGCAGCACTCCTAGTATGGAAGAACAAATAGAACAAGATGAAAAGGTGTGTAATGGCATAACTAAATCATAATTACTTGTAAGCAAGAGATTTTGTTATGTTTACACAGCTGGTACTCCACTCCTCATTTGTGAAGCAACTAATAACAGATTGCACGCATTATTAATCAAGATGAAAATAATATTGCAACCAAATGTACATTCATGACGTTGGTATCGTTTCTAACTTTGACAGAACAGAACTGGTAAGTGCATGTGTTGCTGGTAAAAATCAGACTATAGCTTCAGAAAAATAATGCCCA
>JAOTAX010000197.1:32561175-32601980 GCA_025629825.1 Erythroxylum guanchezii
AAAGCATTTTTCGCCTATCTTAATCTCATCTAACTATTCACATTCAAAATTTTCTTTTTATTTATTCATTCTAATTTTCTCATTTTCATGTCACTTGACACTTCTTCAAAATTTCAAGGAAAGTTTGGGGTTCAACAAAGAAACTATCGCATTGAATTCATGTTGACTAACTACTCTCTCGGTAAGGTATTCTATTAGTTTATTTGTAATACTTTCTTTTTCTTCTAGAAGCTCTTCTTTAATTGTCCCTCCATTCATGAAGCTAACCCTTGTCTTTTCTTCACTCTCGAATGTGTGTCGATCATCTTTTATTTCAGCAAAGATTTCCATTAATTTATCTTCCAAAGTTAGCTCATTATATGGAGATGCTTGGTGTTGTAAATATCTAGCTGGAGCGTAATTGTTCGATCCAAAAGTATAAGAGTTGCTCTGCTCTGAATTGTAGTTATTCTCATACGCTGCATAATGATGTTGATTATTATACATGCTAGGTTGCTTCCATCTATGTGTCGATGGTTGACACTTATGACTGTAGTGATGACTCCTATGAATGTTGTGACACGGCCTAAATATCGACTGAGCTTCCAAAAACACATAAGAACACCTCACTCTCCCATATGGTGATGCTACAGTTTGCAAAGACATACTTTGACTCCTACAAAATTCTCGCCTACTCCATGCTTCCATTATGAGCTGTGGATATGAAAATGAATCGTAATTCCTACAATGAACCACAAACTCAAGATTAAGGAGAGAAATTCAAAAGATAATTAAATTAATAAGTCAAAAATACAACAAGATACAATAAAATAAAATAAAACAAATACAAAAGGCAAAATTAAAATAAAAGAAAAGAAAAACAATGATAAAAAATAAAATAAAAATGACTAGAGTAATAACATTCAGGGTTTCCTAATATCAAAGTCCCCAGTAACAACATCAAAATCTTGATTGACTTATTTTGTGAGTTGATCAATATTGTAATAACCGCAAGTAAACAACATAGTTGTAGCTAGTATTGGCAAGTACAGATCGATCCCACGAAGACGATGAATACTAGTAACTACCCTTCCCCTATTATCTAGCCTAAGGATTGATTTTAGGTTTTTAATAAAAAGAAAATAAAAAGTAAAGCAATTAAAGAAATAGGAAGCTATAATGAATACAAACACATTGGAATTTACTTAGAAAACTATTATTATCAGAAATTAGTATTTAGGTTCGAATCCCCTTAAACCATTAACAGATTGATCTTTTATCATACAATTGTTTTGTTGATATATTGGACCGTGGAGACTCCTATGATATGCTAATAGCTGACTTTAAATCTACTAACAACTAATCCTAAGATCTTTAACTAAATTACTCAGGTTAAATCTTATAGGATTGTATTACTGGTTTATGAATCCCTCTATTAGGTTTGACCCTAATCTGAAAGATTTATGTCATACTATCTCAAGGGTTGTAATCAACTGCTAATTATGGTAGATGTATTCACACCGGGATTTCTCGATCATTACGTATGATATCAAGTTTTGATCTAATATTCTCGGATTATTAGAACGTAAATAAAACGCGTAATCAGATCACAATATATCAAACAATCAATTGCATTAATAAAAGAATCAAATCATGTCAAAGTATTAACATAAGATTCATCTAACCTAAATACTAACTGGATGTTTAGTTACACGTGATCGGATATGAAATCAAACCTACTTAAATAGAAATACGAATCGAAAACAATGGGTTCATAATTCTAAATCTCCCTTATTAAATTCTATTAAATGTTCTTGCAATGTAAAGGTTTGATCTTGAATTTTGATGGATATGTCGATGACTTCTTCGTGTTTTCTACTTCTTTGGACCAAAATTGCACCTAGAAAATGACTCCACATTTGGAATCACCTCCAAGAGTCTGCTCTTTTCAATTGACACCGAAAATGTCTTTTTAAGACAAAACTTAAGGTTATAGGAGATGCACAATCTCTTGCACGACCGTGCATCAGACTGTGCATAATCAAAATTTGTCAGATATTGCGAAAGTGAACGACCACGAGAAAGTGCATGGTCGTTCATTCCTTTAAATTTATCGATTCTTCATTTTACGTTGTGTTTTTGTCCAAATTCCTCTCTTTTAAGTCCATAAGGGCAATTATCACCTATAAAAGCACTTAGAGCTAATTAAGAACTAAACATAAGATAAAAATATAAAATATCAAACAAAATACATTAAACGTGGGTGTAAAAATATAGTGGAATGTCCATCTATCAAACATCCTCATATTTAAACTTTTGCTTGTCCTCAAGCAAATCATAATCAAAATTATAAATTTTAGAACATCAATCTATCGTTAATTGCAAACTTTTCATTTGTACTGTACATCTTCATATACTATTGAATCAAATTAACATAAAATTAGAGTCAAGTTTTCCTAAAATTAATTTCCTAAGTAATATTAAGAACAATCACATCAATAATTGCATTGAAATCAAGAGCATATCTCTCGGAGAGGAGGATAATATTCCAATGTAAAATCAAAATAGTTCCCCACTGTATGTTTCCTAGTTGGATGAGGTTTAAAGGGAGTAGGCTTACGTGATGGTTGAGTAACCAAGGGATTTAATTATGGTCAAGTATGAGCATCTAAGGGGTTGGTACCGGCTGCCCTACTGAGCAGATTTAGCCGAAGGATGAATAAGAGGCAGAAAAGTCATTATATCATGAAATTTACGACTTAAGTTTTTAACTTTGATTTCCATAACTCAAAACAAAAAACTGGAATTCAGAAGTTTATAAATTTTTTAAGGAAGTTACGAAGAACAATAATGTTTTAGAGGTGGGAAAAGGGAAGGAAGGATAAAGATTAAAAAAGCAAGGGAGTGAGCCTCACTGGAGGAGCTCGAAGATCAATGAATAGGTAATAAGAAGAGGAGGGGCTCCAAGAAATAATGAATAGGGAATGTAAACTGAAAAGCCAAAATGTCAAGGAATAAAAGAAGAAGATATACGGAATAAAGGTGAAGCATAAAGCTAGAGATTGCCATAAACGACAAACCCAACTATGGCACAACTAGAAAGAGGGGAGAGTATGAGGGTAAGTAACATGAGGGTTTATTAATCCTATAATATTCCCTTACACGGTGTTGAGTTTCTATTAATGGAGGAAGACATTGTAGTGTACCAAACTAAAATTGGGTCAAGAAGAGAGAAGATTAAATTTAGAACGACAAGAGGATTAAAACTAGTTATTATATATATCCTAAAACCAAAAATTAACCCTTTTTGTGTAAGCTTCATATTTCATATGTGACTGATGTTGCTCTTCTATGTTTTAGTTTCCTATTTTCTTCTTAAACAATTTCAAATTTAAGAGAGATAGGATTTTCTAGTGCATTATGGTCGCGAGATTGACTACTAAATATCATTATGAAACATATTGATCCCTGGACTTGCATGACACAACTAGTATGTCAACACAAATGTGAAGAAAAAGTTACTCTTAAATGTTTTTATACCGTCAAACTTGGGTAAGCTTGGCAATTGAGCCTTGGCCTGGCCCAAACTAGGCCGACTTGAAGTCAACTAGCTAGGTCTGAGTTGACCGAGTCTCAATTATGATTTTTTAGGCTTGATCAGGCCTCGAGTCTGACTGGCAGACAATAAAAACAATGTCATTTTGGGCAAAACAATGTCATTTTTTAAAATTTTTTATAACCTGGCTAGGGCCTGAGTTCACAGAGGTCGATTCATTATCATTCCTAAACTTGAGTCCAATCCGTTAATGGTTGTTGCTCTCATCAAATTCACTGCTATGTTCGAACTAAAGAAGTTCCTACCACAGAAATAGATGAGATTTTATAGAGGAACAGGAGTGTCGGGGTTATAAAGGAAAAAGAAAAATAATGGTGGGGCTTATGTTACTAATTGGAACGATGAGTTAATGATGTGAAACCACTTTTAGAAATAAAATATGTATTTTTCTAAATGAATTAAAAGTTTGGGTTCCATAAATATGAAACTTAGATAAAACAATCTTTACAAAGTTAAAATTCTTTTTGAACTATAAATTGCTAAGGTCTAAGTTAATTTTTCTAAAAATAATCAAATGAAAAATATTCTTTTTTGTCTTACAACTAGTAAATGAGTGGTTTATAAATTAAAGGAATGCCTTAATTTACTAGGTTGAGTTCATCAAGCCATTCCCAATACTTTGCTCAAGTAGTAAGAGCAACGTAAATATAACAATAATCAAATAAAATTTTCTGTCTTTATTTTTCATAATGTTATATTTATCTCAATTAGTTTTTTCTATATATATTTGCAATGAAACTCAATAAAATCAGAGCTTAAAATCCTAAATATCTGGAACCCACTATTGATGTAAGTGAAGAAGATCATTGATATAAAAATAAATTAATGTAATCATTGGGCTGTAAGACCATTTTGTTAACTTTTCATGATGCTAATTATTTGTTTATTCATAATTGTCTGCTTCATTTTTTTTATTGTAAACTCTAATTAATTAAGATTATCTTTTTTTTATATAAAATGTATGAGTTAGGAAACACTTACGCGGATTTTGATTTGAATTAGTGCATTCCCAATTGACGACTTAAAGTTAAATTGGGTTTAGATCTTTAACATGAATATGCCTAAACATAAGCCCTAAAATTAACCCAAAAGTTTTTGTTTTGAATACTTTTTCTTGAGAAATTAAATTTTAGATCAAATAAAGGTAAGAAGTTTATAGTAAAATGATAGCAAAAAGCAATCAAGCTATACAGTAAGCAAAAACAAGAATTAACAATGATTAGTATACTAAATTATAAGCAAAAACTAAGGGATTAGTTAACTTTTCTCATGATATAGCAATGATAATTATACTAAATTATAAGCAAAAACTAAGGGATTAGCTAACTTTTCTCATGATATACCTTACTCAGCTTAGTAAATTGATGTTTTAGAGACATGAACATGCTTCTTTACTAAGTTAGGACAATGGAAATCTTGCTTCCCCACCAAATTCCCTTTGTTGAAGAGAATAGATTAAATTTCTGAAATCAAATTCCTGAATGAAATAATAGAGTTTCCAGTGCTTTACATGTCCAATTTCATTGTATATACTCAACTTATAACGGGTCGACTTTGCAGCTGTATGAACCCTCTTTATGTCAAGACCTAAGGGAAGTTCAAAGAATTCCCCAGTTGATGGCTAGTTGCCTCTAAATATTGTTGAGATTTTGTGGACAATTACTAATTAGGTAGGTTCTTTAGGTCAGAAAAGTGATGCTGCTATTGTGAGGCCTTTTGTTGAAAACTTTTCAAGTTCCTTTCCCCTTCGTAGAGCACATTCTAGGCTGCCTAAAGCAATATTGAGTACAAGAAAGTCCCTTTTTTTTTAATATTTTGTCTCTAAGGCAGCCAAAAGGTTATCCCCGACCATTTTTTAAGAGTAGAATTAATGTTGCAAAGTCTCAAATTTTCTTTTCAAATGCAACTAGAAAAGTTACATTGAAAGAAGAGATTATTGATATTCTTAGGCTCACAATTAAATAATGCACATCAGTTGGGGATATTATGATTGCCTTTAATTCTTTCGAGAGTATTCGGTCTCAAGCAAGCCACAGTACAAATGAGGTTCTAAGAATGGGATCTTATTAAACTAAATTGATGTGTACCAATTCAGCTTAGGATATAAGATCCCCTGCAAGATTTATTGCTAAAGTAACCTGAAGAATTAATGTCATAGTCAAAGAATTGAGTCTTCATTTGATTAACCAAAAGGGTAGGGGAGATTGCCAAAATATTTAACCAATCCCTAGTAGTGAGATTGAATTAGTTATTATTTAGGACCTCATTGATGGAGGCATTATCAATCTTATGCTTGATTTTAATCCTTACTAAGTTCTTAATCTTGAATAATATATGTCCAAGAAGTGCTACTGCTTAATTTGATACTCTAGAAGTTCTTATGTTTTATATAATGAGCATGAATTTATTTTCTTTTCAATAAATGCATGTCAAAAGTTAATTCACAAACCAAGTGCTTCATAATTAAGGGTTTAAATATTAATTATGAATTTATTTTCTTTTCAATTATCAGATATAAATTGTGTATGAAATAAATAATACTAAATGTGAATTACAATTATAGACATTATATGAATTAAAATTACAATTATAGACATTATACGAATTAAAAATTAATTTATATTCTCATAGAAAGTTCTAAAATTAAATTAAAGTTGTAGTAGATTTTGAAATAATGAATAATCTGATACTTTTATTAAAAATATTTAACAATTATTATTGATCATTTATGTTAACATTTTAAATAAATGTAGTAACAAATAAAAATATAATATTTTACATTTATTAGATAAAACTTTGGTTGTATTGCTAATAAGAATCATATTGAAACATTAACCTATATAATAATAAGGATCAAATAAGAATATTTAAGAAAATATTAATTATGAGCATTGATAAATGCATATTTGGCTGTAAGTATACACCAACATTTAACATATTTTACTTGATATTTTATATTTTGGTATGTATTTAGTACTTAATTTGTTCTATGTGTATTTATAGGTCATAATTGCCTTTATAGACTAAAAGGAGACAAATTTGGATGAATTTGTGACATAAAACAAAGTTTTGAAGAAAATTGGAGATACACGACCGTGTATGTGGCTGTGTAAGTCTCTATGAATGTATAAAGTTAGGATTTAAGTGTTTTTTAATATACACAATCTCTCGTATGCCCGTGTAAGTGACCATATATGTCCCATTAAAATCCTAAATTTTACTATAAAAGGACATGAGCATAGGTAAATTGAAGAGAGTCGAATTACTAAACAGTCTTGATACGTAACACACGTAAAGGGATGATAATTTTGAACAAGGGATTAGGAAAACACGAAGCTAACATTAAAGATATCTGATAGAAGGCTACATCCAATTCAAATTTGCAAGAATAGTCAATAAAAGATAAAGGGAGATTTAGAATTATGAACTCTTTATTTTCTATTAGTTTTGTTACATGTTTGTTATTGATTTCGATTTCCATGAGTAACTAAACGTGTTTAGTGTCTAGGTGCTATGAATGCCAATTGTGATAACAATAGGTTTTAATCTTTTATTCAAAGCAATTATAATTGATCAATTATTGTGATTCAATTATGCATTTTATTCTTGTTCTAATATATGTAGAATATTAATGCAAGATTTAATTTCATATGGTTGAGATTGAGAAATTCTCTTATGAATAGATTTACTATAATTAAAAGGAATTGCATGCCAACCTAGAGATAGGCCAACATAATTCCTCTGGATTAAGGTCAAACCTAATAGTGGAATTCATAAATCAATAATGCAATTCTAAGGGTTTTAACTAGAAAGATTTATATTAATCAACCGATGGATTAGTCGTTAGTAGTCTCAAGAGAGTTATTAACATAAGATAGGAATTTTTACGATCTAATAATCAATAATATGATTACATAACAAAAGGTTCATAATTCGAAGATTCTTAGGGGGATTCGTTACCTAGACATTATTATTTAATATTATTTTTTTGTATTTTACTTATCCTGAGTTTAGAATTGTTTAATCTTAATTTAGTTTATTCATTTAGCATTATTTTAATTAGAAAACCAAAAATCCAATTCATAGGCTAGATATTAGAAAAAGGGTGACTATTAGTACTTACCGTCTTCGTGGGATTGATACGTACTTGTCTATGTTAGCTATTGTGGTTAAATTAATATTGACCCTAACTCTTGAGGCCAAATAATCATAAAAAATTGAATTTTATTTATCTCAAAAATACTAAATTATATTATGTTATATTCAAAATTAAATCAAATAAGGTCATTTTCTCATAAATTAATAAAAAATATGTCAAATTTAGTGAAAATGCACTTGTTTTCATAAATAAATTTAAATTTCATTTTTGTACTCAATATTTGTTACTATAAATGTATTTTTAATTGATATATAGTTTTAATTTATATTTTATCTTTTATTTGAATTCTTATAATTTAAGTCCTTTCACATACTATTAATATTCAATATTTGGCTCTCATTTTGGACACATCAAGATCTACTACAGAATAAACAATGTTATATCCAACATATATTTTAAGATTATGAATATATAATGTGTATATTTGACCTCAATTAATCATCATACATATATTTTGAAAGAGTTACAAATCATATCAGTATTGTAAGCTTTGATGATAATCATTTGAATAAATATAATTTTGAATAAAAAATTTAATATATATGTGTCCAACAAAATCGTAATTGTGTTGATAATGAGAATCTTAGTCTTACAAGTACGAGACCTTGAAAATATTTTTATTTTTACGCCTTATGTATAAATTAATTTGATGGGTGGCATTTCTTTAGAATTATGGATGTTAGATTATAATTAAAGCTTTGGTTTTTTGTTTGATCATTTAGTGAGTTAGGGTGAGATTATCAGGTTTAGAAAAGGTTAAATTGAAAATTTTTATAAGGTAAAAGATATATACTTATGTTGTAGTTTAAGAAAATTTAGAAAAATCCTTTAATGTTTAAAATTCTTTTAAAATTTTAGTTTCAATCTTTCAAAAAAAAAGAGAACATCTTCTCTTACACTTCGATTAAAAAATAACAATGAAATATGCATAGTATAAACATTAAACATGAACTAATCAAATATTACTAATGCAGTAATACAACTCAGTTTTTAAACTTAATTTAAACCAATTAAACTTAACTTAGATTAATAATTTAAGATAATTATAAGAAACTATTAGTTTATGTTATGTTTAGTTAGTTTAATTTGAGTTAAAGATTTGGGTTGGATAGTCATATAAAGAACATTTGATTGGTCTATGTGTGATATTCATATCGTGTGTGTTTCATTGTTATTTTTTAGCCGAAGTCTAAAAGAAGAGATTTTTTTATAAAATTAAAAACTACAAAGAATTTTCTCAATAATTTTAAAAATTAAAGGTTTTAAATCACAAGGAAGCTTGATGTCTTTTACCTAATTTTTATATATGACTAATGGAAAATGATTTGGAAGTTAGATGATTAAGGAAATATGAAAGAATGAAGATTGTTTTAATTTTTTATTTATATTGATCAATCAAAAGAGTGTTTTAGTCAACCAAACTAAGTAAGAGATTTGAAGTTTTTATATAAAGAGTTCTAAGAAAAAGTGCAAACACATTGGTTGATATATTGATCAATCAATGAACCAAAAGAGGGCAATTGTTACTAATGACAATTTAATAATTGGAGCCTAACAGAGCCCTTGTAATAAGTATGGAATTAGTTTTACTTATGGAAGAACATCATTCAAATTAAAGAAAACCTTTTTTCATGGATAAGTATTTATATGATGAACTTATGCCTAAATAATTATATGGGCATGTTACGTATAAAAATCACATATTTATCTATCATCCTTGTTGACCCAAACAAAAGGTAAATTATAAACATCATATATGGTTCACATTTTAAACCTAAAGGGTATGACATTCAATCCCATTTTCATACAAATCCATATAAAAAGAGCATACAACATCTTTCTTATTTATATAAGCCTCTTTTCATAAAAATGGTATGAGACAAGTTCACAATCATCATAGGTCATCATACAAGCAAATGGCACATGTTCACAATCACTATGGGACATAATTTCATCAAAAGAAGATGTTAGATGCTAATTCATTTATTAGGCCTCGCTATCACATTAAAAGAGCTTATTTTTCCCCTATATGTATAAAAAGAGCGCTCCCATACACCAAAACATGCAAAAAAGATCTAAAAAAATACATATTTGTCATATTCTTATATGTCTTTCTCACATAGTGGTAACACTTTGAATCCCATCAAGTGAGATGTTATTTTTATTATGATTATGGACATATCAATAGAAATTGCTTTTTGAAATAATGCTTATTAAGTAAAGTCAAAAGAATGCGGGTTTAAAAAGTTATATTACTGAACTCAAGGACTAAAATTTGTGTAGATACTTAGAACATATTTTATTTCCTTCTAAGTCAATATTAAGTGGCATTAATTAATGCCAATAATTGATACCACTTCTATTAATATCAAATAAGGGACATCAATGGTGTATCTAATAATTGGTCCTAATAGAAAAATCACCAAAATATCTCATGTGAGCTAAAAAATTAGTATAAAAGACCAATTATTGAACCAAAGGAGGAAGATAAGGAGGTAATCATTGGTGGTATGTAAAATGAGAAGTTACTTTTTACATATTTAAGAAGATAAAATATTTTTGCATATCTAAGGAGAGAGAAATACTGATTGATGAATTAGTACATGAGCTTTTCAAAATTTGCTTATTATGACAAGCATTTTATATATACAGTGTCCTAAAAAGAAAGAGAGAAAATACCTAATTTTCTATTTTGATAATAACAACTATATATCGTATACACTTTTTAGTGTTGAAAAAAGAAGTGAATAGAATGGTGATATTGATTCTTGATGTTAATAGATCAATGATGCATGAATTCAAGAAGAGAAAATAATACATATTATTACATAGGATAAGTGTAATCAATATAGTATTTTTCTCTAGGATAAGTGTAATCAATATAGTATTTTTCTCTAGTGTAACTAAATATTGTATCATTATGAAAAAAGAAGAGATTATTGGACTAAGTGAGGTCCTACCTCATGATTTTGTTGAAAAATTATTGTTATAAATGAATTTATTTTCAGTGATATTAGTAGCTCTGTTATAATATAATAGAGCAACATGTGAAAGATCAAGTTCAAGGAAGGAAATAAGTTAATTAAATCAATTGAGGAATTAAAGGATAAATTAAATGACAAAAATAAAGCAAAAATATAATTGAAGATAGTTTTAAGACAAAACAAGTCAAATAGACCAAGAACAAAGAAGATTAAGTCATTTAATATGTACAAAATTAATGTAAATTTATCGAAACCCTTATCTTGGTCATCTTAATATTATAAGGCCACAATATTACATAAATGTTACATACTGTGTGCTTAAAGCAAAAAATGTTTCATGCTTAAGGGAAATTTTAGTTTTGGTTTTTAAAGAAAAAATTGAGAGAACTATTAAATGTTTTTTAGAGTGTTTAAGTTTATCAAAGGGTTAGTGCTCATACATAAAAAAAAGTTTTATTTCTAGTAGCTAGTTTATAACAACTGGTTTTTGTTTTTAACAAGTAGGCACAAGAGTTATAAGTATAAACATCATAAGTTCAGTTATGGAAGAACCTTTGATATGTTGGAGAGTTGTTAAGAACTTTAAGTTGTTATCAAGAGCATTTAAGTACATATATGAATTACATTACATATATTGAACCCTATTTTATTGATGTGAACAAGAAAGAGAGTTTTTATTTATATTTGAGCATTTTTTTTAGATCAATTAAGTAAATAGTGGATATTATAAAGAGTTTCTCTTTACTCGTGAAAAAAAAAGATGATTGTAATGGTCCCTGTTCCTCTACGACAAAGAAGATGTTATATGAAGGGTTCTGCTTCACCCATTAAAGGAAGACGATTGTGAATTCCTAAGTAGAGCTTAGAGTTGGATATAGCCCAAAAATTATTTGGTTGAACTACTATAAATCAATTTTATTTATCTTTCTCTTACTCTCTTATACTATTATTTTATTGTTTTGTAATCACATTATGTGAATTTTTCATAATCATATATTAGTATAGAGAATTCATTTATAAAGTTCTAAATTGACATAAGATTTTCACACACTCAATTAACTCCTCTCTCCTCTTATGTTCCATCTAATGACTACTAAAACTACTTTTTAGAAACAATTTTCAATGCCTTAATCATTAGTTTTCTGTAAATCAAAAAAGAACACAAAGAAATTTCAAGGAAAAGTGATGGATAATAGGTGAGGATCAAATTCTAAAGAAAAAGAAGGTGATTTTAATATGATTTAATAGCAACAATATGGATTCAAGTAATGTTCATATAGTTTCTATACTACAAAAAGGATTTAAAGCACATTAGTATGAGAAATGCGGAGCAAACTTCAATTAAGATTTCTAGGAATGTGTGTATGATTAATGATTTATTATTGATTGTTGTATTATATTTTTAACTAATGTTTTCATGATTTAATTTCTTATAAATGGGAAAGAATGATTGTAACCCTATATAAAGATTACATGATATTGTGAATAATTTTAAGTCATAGATAGAGTTGGCAATCAGGTATAATTCCGATTTGATCTTACTTGACCTGGCCCAAAGTCAACGACCCAGGCCTAGTTTGACGAACCTTGTGCCTAATTTTTTTTCGAAAGTTAAAAACTAAAAGAAAAATGACATGATTTTGCTGAAAATAACGTCATTTTATAGAAAATGTTGTTTTTTTTCTATTTTTAATATAAAAATTTTTAAAAATAGGTCTAGCTCTAGCTCGATTGGCTCAGACCCGAGCTTAAAAAGAAGCTACTAGGTTTGAGCTTGATCGGCCCATTTCCACTCTTAGCCATAAAGTTAGTGGCTTATAGGTAATTGGTGTGTGTTATTTTGATGGATGCATATAAGCAAGTTGTGTTTTGTATGATAAATATGGTGAGGTATGGATGACATGTCATGATAGATAATAACTAGTGACGATCAATATCTACTCAAGCTACACAAGCTTCAAAATATAAGAGTCGTGTTGGTAGGCGTCGAAACTACCAATAATAATCCTACTTCCTAAACAAATAAATTGTAATAGCAACAAGTAAGGTCGATTCCATAGGGAATGGGATGGAATTTTAATTCTTTCTTAACAAATAACCAAAAGCAAATGAAGGGAATTTATGTTGTAGAAAATTAATTTAATGAAAAAGATGAAGGCAACAACTAAAGTAAAGGGAAGAAATCAATATTGAAGGATCTCAGCCAAAGGTATAATTTCCCATCCCAATTCAACATTTGATCATAGATGCAAAAGTACAATCTAACATTTACCAACAAACCGGTTAAAGTTATCGAAGACGCTTCGGACAACCAATCTGTCCTTAAGTTTTAAACCAATTAAGAGACGCTCGTTAATCAACCCTAACCAATGAATAACCACAAGAGACGCTCCTATGATTTAACTCACTGATTGCATTACGAATTAGAAAGACTCAATTCTAACTAACCAACACAAGACGCTTGGTCAATTTAAGTTAGATTATATTATTTCCTAGAATGAGGAAAGTGCCTGGTCACACCTATTCACTCTAATGTGCCACTGATTACAAATCAAATGACAATTATGGATCTATTAAACTTGTATGGCGGTATGCAATTCTCAAATTAACACAACGGTACCAAGCTGCATAAACATAAGAATTGCACATATCATGAACTCACAGACGTAATATAAATGTTGGAAATTAAAGAATGAATAAACTCAATTAGATCTCACAAATGATTGAATTGAAACTTCGATTATCCTTCAACTGAGAAAGAAGAATTAGCTACTCATGTCCATAAAGAAAGTGTAGGAGAATAAAACGAAAACGAAAACCAACGCCCCCTATCCTTCCTTTTCTTTCCCAATAAATAGTACGTTTTCAAAAGAAATCCTCGAAAAGTCGAGAACCTAACAGCTAAAGGATTTAAATCCAGATAATCACAATCCTTTTCTAATCCCTAGAAAATCACTTCTCTAATGATAATCTCGAATTAACTTTGCTCCCAGTCTAGAAATGCACCAATCTGACCTTCAAGAAGTGGACCGAAACTCTAACTCTGCTGCCTGGGTGTCTTGCGCCAGCTCCAAAGTAGACGTAAACGAAGTGGTGGCTTTGAATGCCCAAAGATCTAACCCATACAGCTGATGCCGTAGATCTGAAATGTTAATGGATTAAAGCAACGTCGTGTCACTTAAACCACTAAGGTCACTACACTGTCGTATTGGTTTTAAGCAATGAACCAACAGGCAGCTGTCATCCACTTGATACACAGATCAGAAGCAAGTTAAATGGGCAAACATAAAACGCAAAGCATAGAGGGAGGTACTTAATAAATCACGTGAGGCACATGTCAAGGGTGAGACTCAGTCAATAAGCATCCGTATACATCATCATCTCCTTCAGATATAAAAGACAAGGCAGAAAAGCAATAGAATACTCGACAATAATGAACTAAATCTAGGGACATTTATATCAAGATTCACACCACAAAGCAGATAAATGTATGTGAAATATGTGCACTATCACGTGTAGAGGGAATTGAACAGGTTGCTAATAGCTCAAGTGGAGCATTAAAAGGAGCTAGAGAGGATCATCGACAAGAAGTAAAGCAAAGAAGGCTAAAGAAACTCTCAATGAACTAATGGTGAATATGTATGCAAGTAATGAAAATTTGCTTCTTCAAAAGACTAAAGTCAACCCTATATTATTGACTCAAGTGAGGGAGCAAGCTTTGGAAAGAAGGTTAAAACATATACCAGCGTCGGACTCATAAGTAAAGTGATGATGGCCTTTCGCTAGATTTGTGACTAAAGTAATAAAAGTAAGCCAGCATTGGAGTTGAACTTACAACCAATGACAAACTTATGATTATGTTTATGCAGAGTTCTAAAACAAAGTCGATGTTGACTTTGAAAACTAGACCAGCGTGAAACTCCTATTTTTGTTAATTTTAAATTTTAAACTTTTATTTAGATAGAAATTGCCTTATCTTTCAACGTTATTATTTCCTAATTAGATTATATCAAGATTATTATTGTCTTTTAAGATTCTAGTTTTAGGGTTTTATATCTACAAGAGGCTTTCTTACGGTTATAACAAACAACTTATGTTTTTGGTTTAATTGAAATTACTTTGGAGAGAGTTTCCTTCATCCTTATTTTTAGATAAACTTCTATTCTAGGTTCTCTAATAACTAGCAATCTTATCTATCTTGTTAGTAGTCATCAACTCTAGAATCTTATCACTCTGAATCTTTTTTTTTTTCCAATGAGTGTGGCAATTGATATCCTTCTCTTTTTATTTTTGTGTATGTTTTTCTTAGATTAAACTTGTTATGATAGAATGCTTTTTGATCTTGTTATGTTAATATTGAATCTTAGTAGTCCAATCCTATTGGTGATAGTCGAATCAATAACCAATATTTTATGTCAAATTGAGGCAGAAATCAATTTGTATCTAGAACTTGTATTCAATTTAATAGAGTTGCTAAAAAGAGAGTGAATCATATTTCACTTAATTATTGTTAAAGAGTAATAAAATATAGTTGTTTTATATTTAAAAAATTAGTTGAGATTTTAATGTTTGTTTTTTGTATTATTTATGACAAAAATTCTTTGAAATGTTTCCTTTAGGTTTGTGAGTTTGAAACTTAATATCCTTAATATGGTGGCAAGCTTTTTGGGAATTATACCTTAGATAACAATTTGCTACAAATATAATAAAAATGAATCTGAACACAACCTAAAATATTTAGAAATATAAAAGAAACTCATTTAAAAAGCACCAAATCAAAATCTGTGATTCTTCGCATTATCCAAGGAAAAGCAGGCAATAGATTAGCCGGCAGGCGGCAGGTGGAGTTTGGAGGAGAAAGGACGCACTTTTAGGTGGTGATAATTATCCCCACGAACACGAAGGGCTCTACAGTCTACACGAACAAAAAGCTAATGCCATTATAAATGGGGAGATATCATGCTGGACAGGATTATTTCTTAAAGTGTAATTACATTACAGTGCGCATTTGAATATTTAAAGCCATTGAGAAACACCCCAATGGAGTGCGAGTCTGCTTACTTTTCATTATCGCCATTAATCTAAAATTTCAATGAAAAATCTCATGTTTTGGGTGCTATAGAAACATTGACCTGAACCCTGCCCTATGTGTCATGATTGTTAAACGTGAGAGGTGGTGGTATACAATTTAAGAAGTGCGTCAAGCTGACATAGAGGCGTGTAATTAGCATGCTTTAATTTATTTCTTCTTTAATTAGTATCCAACAGTACAAGACTGCAGCTTTTGTGTGGGTACATATAAACGTAATATACATATGTTATCTTGTCGTTTAGAGGATTTCAATTTTTTAAATACCCGAGACACGTTTTTGGTTAGGGCTGAGTTTTTCTTTTTTTATTTTATTCTTAAGCACGCTATGTTCATTGAAAATTCGATCAGGCATATTCTTGGATCCAGTTGCTTTCTTTCCATTTCTTTCTTCTCTTTTCCTTTTTCCGTTTTTACATCAAACTAATTCATATCTAGTAGAGAAAATGAGACACACATCATTTCAGCCCTATCCCTTTATTCTCTCCTCTTTGTTTTTTTTGTATTTCATATGTTTTGTGATTTGATTTTTGAAATACTTCATATGTCTCCTAATTTTTTAATGACTGTTTTTGGAGACAAGATCTTCTATCTAATTTTATGGTGTCTTATTCTGTCCCATGAATCTCAGTCATTCATTTATACGGATCCCACGTTTATTTATGCGGGACCCACGCGGAGCCCACATAAATAAATGACTGAGATTCATGGAACAGAATAAGATACTATAAAACTGGACAGAAGATCTGAACTCCTATTTTTGTATCTTATTTACTCTAATTTGATTGATTTATGAATTTATTGGTTGAATAATGGCAACTAAATCAAGTTGGTCCAATTCAATTAAAAAAAATTTACTTCTACATTAATGTTATCCATATTTCAATGGTGTCACTTTTTTTAATACAAAATGATACAATTTCTGGGGCTTTAAAAACTGTATCTCTTAGCTTAGAAAGCAAAGGTTCACCAAAAGTTGAATTGGGTGGAGAATGAATTTTAACGTCCTCTTCTTGTTAGTAAACTACTAAATTCAATCCCAAATGCACTCATGATCGCAGTCAACTCTGGATTAATGTTTTAGCCCATCTCACCCTAGATTGTTCAAGTGAATATGACAACATTGCCTTTGATATTGTTTGTAGAGAAAGGAGGTGAGATAGCTGACGGCTCCAACAAAGGAAAAGGAAGAAGGTGCCAAACAAACTGAACTTCAGAATCCTACGGCCAAATCAATCGTGATAATTTCTCTCTCTTTTTAGCAGCTTCACCTGAATTTCTATGCTGGGCATCTTTTGGGGAAAGTCACCAATAGTTCAGGATCAGAATTATAGGACAACATTATTCTATATGCTCACAATCACAATGGCAGGGCAGCAACAACGAGAAAGCATCACGCACTTAACTTGCACCATATAAATACAAATATATACAGATGTTATAATAGTCTGTAAAAATAAACCACTAGCATCCTTGATAATGCCAGACCTGTCCCTACTTCTTACATAAAATTACAACATCTGTGACACTTTCAAAGTAATGTCATTTCATGGTGTCACTGTTGACTTGGTTTGGTGAGAAACCCTCTTTTGAAAGCCGGCAGGTTTACTTCCACCTTCCCTCAACAACAGCCTTAAAACTATGTAACGTAACAACTAATAATACACAGAATTCAACACTGAGAACCTATAACATTCAAGCTGGACTGTGATGCTCTTTTCAAATGTTCACATTCACAGCCTAAGATTTCTTTCCTCTCTACCATAAAATAATGTAAATCTCTAATGCTTATTGTCCTCCATCTCTAATGATTTCAGAGCGTTTAATTCAAACTTGTCAAAACAATCAATACCAAAATCTTGGATACCAAAATCTTGGCACTCAAGTAACCAAGTCAAATCTTCGTTCCATGATTGGTAACCCTTACAAGGATTTTGCAATACCAGAGGAGGGTTGTCTGTATTTTTCCAGGAGGCATCAATTAGGGGAGGTTCATCCATCCACAAGCTATTGAATAAAATATCGTCATTGCAAATATTGTCCAACAAAAGAGATGACTCGTCGGTGGAACAGTTTTCAGTTGAATTCTCCTCTGATGATGAGTTAACGGTGACCTCATTTTCTTGACCAGTAATGTTGCTAGGCTCAGGTGGCAAAGAACCAGCATGAGTTAAGCTGTCCTCTGCCTTGGGTTCTTTGTGCAAAGGCTCATGCGTGACAGGATCAATTCCCATCTTGAGAAGCTTTTTCTTTATATGAGTGTTCCAGTGATTCTTGATTTCATTGTCAGTCCTGCCTGGCAGTCTAGCTGCTATCTTAGACCACCTGCAAGTAATATTATTGAATGAAAAATGTCACTATCTTGCTTCATTTGATCATGTGAACCATGCAACCATCAGCAAAGAAGATATCTCCATGTACCAGTTTCAAATAATTGAAGCAATTTGTCAAATTTAGTTCATCTAGAATTATGAAGAAATTCTAGATGATATATGCGTCCAACTCTTTAATGAAAATAACTAATCTTTATCGTATTTATTGGAAGCTACGGTAGACCGTAGACTCTTAGAGGAATTTAGTCACCTAATGCAAAGAAAGATGACGTCATGACAAAAGGTTTTGAACCACAAGGAATTGCTAGTTTATTATGAAACACTAAAATGTCACAACACGTTTACATCATTAGCTTTTAGTTTCTCCACCAACTTCCAAACCCCGCTGCCATCTTTTTGTCCATATTTTATGCCACGGCACCTTTACTCACCTAACCTAAACACTTCCATGAAGGTGAAGATTTGTGTAGAGTGAGATTAGCTATGTACTTATTGCTTTGTGAATGAACTAAAAAAAAAATTCCCAAACAACGAGCCTTTGCTCTACCAAAGTTTTATTTATTAACACATTAGAATTATAAAAAATTATAAATTAATGTAATGAGTCTCGTGGAATCAATAAAACTACTTTTTAATGTTTATCTGTACAAAATAGAAAGGAAAGAAGAAAATGTTATTGCTCAAATGTCATCCAACATAAAATTTTGATTAATTCAGATAAAAATGTATATATACAAATGTAATTGTATCTTTTTTTTGTTTGTTTGTTAAACTACTCAATATCTAACTTCGTATAAGCAACCGATTAATTCGGATTTGAACTGAGTAGGATCTTTTTGAGCGGAAAAACTCTCCTTCACAAATTTTAATACGACTTTATTTTCAAAACTCAGAATTCAAAACCTTGTTTAAGATCAAAAAATCCCCTTATCACTCTACCCCGAGCATCATTTTGACAATTAAAACAAACCATTTTCCAGATATGATCTGAGACATTCAACAGACTGCTTAACGTTTGGTAAGACATCTTGTCAACCAATTCCAAAAGACTTTTTATCTTCTTTCACAGAAGATGATGGGAGACGAGACTCAATACTAATATATCAACGTAGTGTGGTAGAAGATAAACATGTCCACGCGGTTACTAGCAATACCGAGGAAAAATCGATAATGTACTTTATTAAAGTACGATCATCAACAGTTCTATATAGACTTAAATACGAGCTTCAAGTAATCAACCTGTTTCCAAGACGGGCATGAAGATCTATGACCAGCTGTTCCTCAGCTTCTGTAAGGAGACCTCTCTTCAAGTCAGGACGAAGATAATTAGTCCAGCGAAGCCGGCAACTCTTGCCACATCGCCGGAGTCCGGCGAGCTTTGGAACAGCTCTCCAACAACACTGGCCATTGGTGAGAATAAAACTGATGAGTTTTTTATCTTCCTCAGCCGTCCATGGACCTTTCTTGACCCCAAGTTTGTCACAGCAAGGTTGCCTTCCCATATCGCTACAGAAAACTTACACAAATCACTAATATTTGTCAAGACTCTCGCAACTACAAATTGTAAAGACTCAAAAGCCCCACACCCACCTATATATAATGCCCTCACCTTGAGTTTCCTAATTCTCCTTAAGTACACACACAAACATATATGTATACAGAAATAGAGAGAGGGAGGAGATTCCGGGTTCCACCATTAGTTTAAGAAAATGACATGGGAACTAAAATGGCTTGTTCTGGTGAGTGTAGACTGTTGAGACAAAAATGAGTGAAGGTGAATGATAAGTGACAAATAGGACCGAGTTAAAATTTTAAGGACCGAAAGACTCGATAAAAAACAGCTTACTTCTTCCTATTTAGCTAGAAAAAAATCCACTCTGTGATTGCAAGCTTACTCAACCATACCATCATGCATTTCGTCATCACCACGTTTACGTGTCCTTATTGAGATGCTACAGTATTTTATGTTGCTTATATTTTAATTGATATTAAGTACAAATAACTTTATCTTTAAAAAAAGAAAAGGTACAAACAAATAACCTTGCGGTTCTTTTGATGAAATTTTCCTTTTTGATCTTGTCCTTCAAATCTATGTCTAGCTAGTTGCATAGCTTTACTATCATAAACTTGCCGAGTATGTTCATTGAGAACCATTAATGGAAGTCTTTTTTTATCTTTCGTAATTCTTCGACTGGTCACCATTCACGGGAAAAAAGTAATTAATCGATTGACATTCTCCAAATTTAAAATTCATTTTATACTTAAAATAGATTCAACCAGTCTCTTTCATAAAATAACAATTATATTAACAAGCATAAGAGTAGAACCTACGAAAATAATAGGTATGTGGTACATTCTACGTAAGCCTTTGATTGCAACAATAATAAGGAATCCATCTGGGGTCTCCAAACCAGATGGTTAAAATCTTTTTCTCTTCCATCTCCATGACAGGAACATGGGAAACGTTTTTCAGATTGCTATTTTAGAAATTTATTATGATTCAACGAGAAAGAAAATTGAAAGATTTCAGTTTATACCAGTCTCGTATATATTTCGACAGAATCATTTTTTTTCTTTCCAATTAAATGAAAAACGTTAAAAAGATGAAGACAAACATATATATATATATTAGTCGTATGCTGTCAGATCATTAGAAATTAAGAGAGTTAACAGCTAATTGTCATTCAGAAATAAATTAATTACTGCTGCCAACGAGGCCTTTGGCTAAAGTTTAAATATGTACCAACCCCTGCTCAAATTCTAATTAGGAGGACCAAAATTATTCTTAAAAGTAAATTAACATTATTGGTTTAATGCTCTAATTTGAGGACTTTTGCCACTCCTTTCAGTAAGCGTTGCGTTGCTATCCGCCAGAGATTATGTCACTGAAAAACTTGCTAATGACAAATACTTGTCTTCTAAGTCCATCATCATTATCCAAATGACATTGCAAAAGAAACCCGGTTGCATACTCATCAATTTTATAAAGAATTTCCATCTTCCACCTGATTCTCGATTTGTTCAATAGTTTCATTGACTATAAGGACTTCTGATCATGTACTAATTAAATTATAGGATACACTTTTTAATGTATAGGACATAGACTAGGATACAATCAATCTTTCAACCTGACCATGGAGTTTCTCTCCCCAAGATATTTTCCAAGTACTTAAATTGAAGAAAGGTTCAGGAACAACCTGTTATAAGGCAAGCTATCTGAGGATTTTCATGCGTGCAAAGCTCATCAAGAAAAGCATACACTTAATATTTTTAATTAATCCACCCGACCTAGATAACATGTTTTTGTTCATTTGAGTACGTACCATTACATACCATGTGCCACGTACATTGCTAGCTTCCTCCCCCATGATTTGGTGTGCTTAATTAATGGGAAATCACATAAAATCATCCACAGGAAGTTTGGCAAGATGGTATCTATAAAACCACTGTATTACACACTTGTCTTCCTGCCGGGAACTCCACTTCAAATTGCATTTCCAACACCATGACCTAACAAAACAGGTTTAAATTATAAACATGACAACTATGTAGTTTTGGGGTAGTTCACTATCCAAAGAATTGGTCTTTTACTTTTGTCTCTCTTAGCATATACAAGTGTCTATGTTGTTCAACTTGGACCCTTGCATAAACTTGGGATTTCAATCTCTAGAATTCCCGTTATACGTCGTGATCCACGGACAACATCTCGGGTTTATCTCAAGCGCAGTCCGTCTTCAGCATCCTCAAACACATACATGGATTAATATCAAACGCTGAAGTCAAGCAATTGTTAGCCACAATATTATTAATTGACAGAGTCAAACAAAATCCCTTTAACGTCCCATTGCCAAGTGTTAGAATAACTAAATGGGTTTGTTTCAAATAAAGTTGCTAACCGCTACTTGCATTTATTATCTTTATCCTTATACCTGTGTTCACGTCAGTGTTTTAAAAATCGGTCCGAATCGGACGGTCAGATCAAAAAATCGGTAATTTAGAATATAAAACGGTTCAATTTAACCCTTATTTTTTGTGAGTGATTGACCCGTTCATTTTATGGTTGGATCGGTAAAAACTGTTAAACCGGTGAAAGAAAAAACCGATCGGTTCATTTAAAATGTCTTGATTTTAATAATTTCAATTTAAATGAATATTATGATTAGTGATCTTTTTTTAATTTTTTTGATGAAATATGACTAATAAGATTTATTATCTTATTTTGTGTTGTGTTGATGAATTTTAAAAAAAATTGTATATTTTAAAATTTGAGAGTTTAAGTTAAATTTACAATTAGATAAATAATTAAATAGTATGTTTAAAAATTATCTTATATATAGTATATAAAATAAAAATGTATATACTTATTAGTCATCAGTTCGATTACGGTTAAATTTCGATTGAATCATTGACTCTTGAATCAGTTACTTATCCGGCTTAGTCACCGATCCAACTTTTAAAACATTGGTTCACATACCCATGTATGCTTCATGGGAAGCGTATCAGGTACGTACTTTCCCACAAGGAAAGAGAAGTAAGGAAAAGCAGGCAAGTAAAAAAAAGTACTTATTCATTTCTGCAAGCTCAACCAAACAAACTCTCAGTACAAATACAGATAATAATAGCTACGTGACCGTGAAATATGGAGCAGTTAAATTAATGAAAAAGGGCAGACAACACCAAACCATTTTGTATGTTTTTAAGTACGTAACAAAGTAATAATTTATGTATTTGTAGGTACAGGTAGGAATGATATTCGAGGCTGGTAGATATGGCGATATTGCTTGTATTGTTGGGTGTTTCTCTTTGGTATAGCAGTTGTGAGTTCCTGATCAGCTCGACGTCGATATCTGACATATATATAAATATATGGTTCTATGTGTATTACGTTTTGGAGACATGATTAATTACAGCTACTTCAGAAGTGATACAGTTCAATCATCTCACGTGTTAATCAAGATAACTCGAACTTACATTCTTTTGTTTATAATGGATTAAGACAAAGCAAGATATTGAAAACATAATCATCCGAATTACCTATATTTATTGCCTCATCTAAAATTTAATAACGTCTTTGATACCAATTCTGGGATAAAATTAAATGTTATGAGAAGCTCCAAATTAGGAGTTTTAACTAAAGTGTAAACAGACAATGTCACCACCAGCTCTTGACTAGTAATATTCGTAGTGGAAATTGTAAAACAGGACTGGGCCGGATTGATATTTTCAATGTTTATTGATTAGTTGCATAGAATTAAAACGTTTATTGTTCACCTAATTTTGAGAAATCTGGAAACATTAGTTGTCTATATTGTTTTAGATTTTAAAAAAAAATTGATATTAAATTATCTAAGTTTTTTACAGTTAGATTAATATAAAATTTCTATACAGTTTCAATCATGGGAATTCCAATTTAATCTTCTTAAAGGAAAATTACCAGCTAACAAGATAATTTGATATGGCAACTACAAATTTACTAAACTTGATTAATTTTCTTAATCATGGCTTAATTTTAAGGTATCTAGTAATAAGTAGGGTTCATTAATAGGAGACTCAATTTCCTGCAATCATTTTCAACAAAACCACAACCGTCATTATTTAGTGACATCAGACAAAAGAATATAAAATATGCATTTACATATCATCTTCGGATTAAACAGTAATTTGAATCCCAATTAATCTATGTCTAAGGCTGTAAATGGCAAGCACCCTATTCTTTTCTTCATTATCAAAACCATCCATGATTTGACACCAAAAATCATCTTTTTATATAACCTTTTCTGATGATCTATAAATAGAACTTGGTGATCTAATTGACTGGGATTTGTCACATTGATGTTATGACATCGTGCTGATGAGTGAATGAGTGAATGCAATTTGAAAAGTTTCCTATCCTCTCTCTTGCTTTTAGTGTTAAACAACATACTTTAGAATTAAAATCATGATCTTATCTTGCTGAAATGATTTCCCTTTTTAACTTAGTATAGGTATATTGCTTGAAATTTAACCCTCATTTAACACGTAGAATGTGGGCATCAAATTATCCCCACTAGTATTGATTATAAGCCTCAAAGGAGTAGATTGCACAATTATGCCAAATAACACCATCAATAACACATTAAAGCGACTTCTGAACTACCTAATGCGAACTGGCGAATCATAGACCTTATGCGTCAAAATTTCCACACAATTTGACGATTGTATTATTTTGTAGTCACCTGTACAAATCGTTGGACCCTATTTTGACGTAATTTTGGAGTAATCTATTCGTCATTAGTGAAACATTAGTTAATATTTTGTCTGATGACATAAATCATAATGCGGCCCTTCATCCAAAAGGTAAACTTGGCAAGAAAATGGAAACCCTTTTGTGTAAAGAATCACAACTACTTCTACTGGTCTCAACATGAGATTTCCAACTTACAACAGTTTAATATGGAGTTTGAAAGTAAAAGGATGACCAAGACATGGAAGTTATGAATACTTGTTTGGCATACAAAAGACTTGTATAAAGTCAATTGGGGGGGGAAAAAAAAGAAAGAAAAAATACATAGGATCTTCTATCCACCACACTTGACAGTGGCCAAGCCCTGAGCGACCAATTGTTTTATACCAATAAAAGCAGCTGGGAAGATGTAACCTACAAGTCTATATTATCTAGGCTAGGGTTGAATTTAATAAAATTTTAACAAACGTATGCACTGACGGATGTTTATATAAGTTAAAGGTTAATCGATAAAAATAATTAAGAAATTTGGCTTGATAGTAAACACGTAGGAGTAGCTTAATTTCTATCTACCGAGACCTGAATCTCGGTAGGCGTAATAAGCTTGAATATTTTATGTACATGGCTTTTAATTTTCAACATATTGAAAGAAGCTAGTTCATAAGTCTTTTTACAGTTAATATGAAAATGATCCATAAGAAGACACGAGCACATTCCCTGTACACGCGTGGGGAAGATTAATCAGTCCACTGATCAAAAAGTATACACACACAATCGATTGTATGTGAGACTGACTACCCATAACTGGGGCTTTATAAGGTGCAAGAAATCAACACTTCAATAAATAATGTAATGACTGCAAACAGGGGATGGGTCTGTTCTCTATCAGATATGGTTTTGCGCTTTTGTTTAACGGGGGAAGTTGTAACTGCTGTTTGCTCATATCATATGTTCTAAATGATAATTTACAAATAAATTATTCGACGCGAGAGAGAGCAAAAAGTCACGGGTTGGATCTTGGATGTAATAGGTCCTTTAAAAAATACTTTACAAAGTCCAAACCTCACCTTTCGCAACCAACTGTTGGACAATTTTTAGGACTCTGAACTCACATTGCGGCAACTTTTGACCAATTAAACATAAAATTCTTATATTCATTACAATATGGTGGTTGATTGGTAGAAATGGGGTAAAGAATGTGTGGCAGAAGTGTACTTTGTTAGTTGAATTTTGTTGAAGACCTTAAATGACAATGAAAGATGAGCCTGGGCAGGAGTTGAAAGGAATGCCAATCCCACTTGTTAGGGCATTGCTTGCTTTTGCTTGAATTGGTCATGACTTGGTATTGAAACTTGGTCGTCTATATTAATAACATACCAAAACATGGCCAGATCTTCCGGTTGGTAGGTTACATTATATTGTATTTGTCCATGAGGGTTATAATCGGAAAGAGCCCCAACAAGGACTTCTACCGATTGGGAGCATTCTTTTTAACGCAAAAGGGATTTGCCATTGGTCTGTCACACCCTACGGGTCACAGGTCACTTTTACCGTATACGGTTGCGAGGAGAAATTTGAAGTAAAAGGTAAGAGATAAAGTTTATACCTCAAAAATTCGAATAAATGAAAACTTCATTCACTCAAGTGACTTGATTTGAGGATCTCTTACTACCAAAAAAAATTATTATTATCATCTTTTTCTAGCAGTAAAGTAAAGCCAAACCTAAATCAACATATTAGTCGTTTCATTTAAATCGGTCGAATAAATTAAATTATACTCACACCTAGAATTAAAATTAAAGAAGCAAAGTTTTAGGGAGTTCAAAGAGAGGACAATAATAGTAATTTAAGACTACATCAACCCGTTCTTTCTCCTGGGAGAGCACAACAATTTTGAAACTCTTTAACGCACTTTCATTTATAAAATGACGTCATTGATGTTAAAAATCAAAATTTCAAACATGCCAACGATGAATTTTTGATTTGTTTTATCAATTCTTTTGAAATTATGGACGCAACACGGAACAACCCTGGATAAGTCGATGATAACTTCTACCAACTGCTAGACATTTATCAACCATAAGTAGTAATGACAATGGCAGATACAGTTTACTTTGGTCCAGCGAATTTGCCCATCATTTTTGCAATTACAGGAGCTACCTTGGGATTGGCTTGGTGCTTAGCAAGATTAGCTGGATTCTTCATCACTGCAAAACAATCATCCAATCGATGGTCAACTTTTGATGAATGATTTAGAACTACAGGAGGAATCAATTATGGGGAACTACTATTAGCTGAAACAAAAGCTTAGACATCATAAAAGATGGTGGAATATGCAAATAAATATTCTGGGAAGTTATTCATTGGACAACCATTAGCTGAATTCCCAATCAGGAAATGCCTGGTGGTGCAAGGTATACACCTCATTCACGAATTTTCAGACAACGGGTAAGGTTTAATGCTGAAAAGTTAATAATGTCAAGGTGATCCATATTTTGGTCACAGACAAAGCACTAAAGAAATGGATAAGACTAACTCAAATGAAAATGGATGACAACTCTTTCTACGCATAAGTATTCCATCATGGCTTCCAATACAAAGTTCCCAAACACACAACTCAGAATAGAAAAGGTTAGCAGGCTTATGCAACACTCAACCACTACAGCATGAGCAACTTTGGTCACAGACAGAGCACTAAAGAAATGGAATAGAGACACATTAGTTTCAATTGCTGTATAGCTAGTAGGACATAAAAGGATGCTACTAATCAGGCAATGCAGCTTCAGAGCCCACTAATTTTAATGTTCAAAATAGTATGCCCATTTGTGGTCAGATTTACCGTTAAATGTGAACAAAGTCATGGATTTCTCTACATTGAAGGCTGCCAACTCGCTCATCTATCTATTTAAGATCCAACTCAGAAAGACCATAGATGCCCCAAACATAGAAACAACACTGGTCAATTTCTACTTGTAATCATCCCCACACACATAACTAAATGTCCAGCCAATCAGTTGCAATATGCATTGGACACAAATTACATAAAAAAGAAAACATCATTATAACAAGCAGAAGCCAGTGCATTACACCTCAAACACAAAAATCTAAAATCATCAACAATTTCATACCATTTAGATAATTAAAAGCTACGGTAACGCCTAATTTTAAAACTACTAAGAGGTAAGTATAGTGTATTGTGATCAACTAGTCAATTTAGCTCTACATTCGTCGATAACTGTTCACCACAGCATATTCCTTAATGTTAAGAGTATAATCAGAACAAAGTATAGCTATCAATAAAATCCAAAATGTCACAGCAATGTAGACTAGATTCACATTAAATGATTGCTAATGATAAAATTAAAAGCTAAACTTTACCATCTTGTAAAGCAGCCATTATTTCCGGGTCACTAAATGCAGCCATCAATTCAGGGTCCTATCAAAAATGTCAAAACAACATTTGTCACAATAGACAACAATATAACTACAAACTCCACCTTAATGCCTCTGAATGCAATGCGGAGCAACAGAAATCAAAATCAATTTGAATTATCTAAAACAGGAAACTGAATAAAATTTTTAAACAAGATCATTACATTATCTAAAATCCTCAAGCATATGAAATTCTTCATAGTGGGCACGAAAGGAAACAAGTACCACCATACTCACATTCAATATTTTACTAAAATCAACATTTCCTGGCACTCCTCCTGGCATGGAACCTGGGAAACCTCCAGGCATGCCTCCGGGAAAACCCCCAGGCATGCCTCCAGGAAAACCCCCAGGCATCCCGCCTGGAAACCCACCTGGCATGCCTCCAGGTTTTTTAGTAGAGGACGACTCCTCTGTCTTCTTGGCCTTCTCATATTCAGCCTTCAAACAGAACAGAAGATATCAGTTGATATTAAGGTAGCAAATTAAATGTACATCATCAAACTACATTTCATATACCTGTGCTCTAGCACGGCGGTGCTGTCGCTCTCTTTCTCTCTTTCTATCCTCTCTCTCTTTGCGCATCCTGTCATATTTCCTGTGATGTTCTTCAATTCTTTGAGCATTGGGTTCGACCTTTAAAGAGAAAATATTGCAATGTGACAAACTCAATGATCATACCATTTCAATTTGGCACCAAACACGATATCAATGATAGTCAAATGATAGTAAATCGAATTGAAACTTCAAAGACACTGGTAATTTAACAATTTTTTACATCTTCGAACATCTTAAAAATATATCATACATACTTCATAACGTTACAATCTGAGTTTCAAAAACATGTAATCATGCATAAAATGGTACAAAAAGTTCTTATGTTATTCGCAAATGCATGTAATGACTACGCAGATAACAGGTTTTTTACCTTCTTCAGTACAGCACTTATTTCCTCGTCATAATCTAACTTTGATGCTACGTGAAGATCCTTGGCAGCCTCTTCCCATTGACCAAGCAAAGATTGTGCAATGCCACGAGATTTGTAGCCCTTAGCTGAGTCTGGGTTAATCTGAAAAGCCATCCCTTAGAAATTGTTACCCATTATGTAATGTAAAAGTATGATTTTTACATGAGTGTTATGCTTGTGAGAGTATGTGAATTTTTTCTCTTTTACTTTTTCCTTTAAGGTTTAGTAAGGAGATAATTGGGTTCTGGAAGTCTAATAACCTCGAGAGCTGCATTGGCATCCCGGATAGCAGCATTTGGTTTCTTCATCTTAATATAAACGCTAGCTGTACAGATGAATATGGACTCAGAACTCCTCGATAAGTAACACATAACTTCAAAACAACTGAACCCTGGAAACATTCAGAATGCAATATTATTCTACCTCTGGTGGCATACATGATTGCAGACGTCGGGTTAAGGCAAATTGCCTCAGTCAAATGCTCAATGGCCTCCTCCAGTTTACCTGCATTGCAAACAACAATCCTAAAACTATTAAAACCGGGTTCTCCACAGAATCAATAGACTCAAATTGCACTAGCAACTAAACATACAGAGACCACATTTTGTACCTTCAGAGATTGCTTCCATGGCTTTTGCCTTGGCTTCCTGCGAAGCATCGCGACTCTCTTCTGTGACCTCCACAGAAGGGTCACCCATCTGCAAACGACAAATCAATGCGATAATTGACTTTGACAAGCACGTAAAACAAAGACCTCAACTGAAAAGCAATACCTTTTGGGGAGGATCATTATCGGGGTCGACAGTTTCGCCTTCAAGCTCAAGATCAGATTCAATAATCTCATCGTCTTCCTCCTCGGAGACAACGTCTTCCATTTGGTCGTCAGTGTCCTCCTCCACTACATGGTTCTTCTACACAACACCACCACCACAATACATTTATTTACAGACGCCGAAAACATTCTTCACACAAAATCACAGTAAACACAAAAGTCTTACCGATTTAGGGCTGCTTTCGCTGTAAGCTGCAGAAGGGAGCTTGGCGCCAAGACTGAAAACACAAAAGAGGTGAAATGTTTTGAAAGATAAGATGAGAAGCAGTTAAAAAATGACAAGGTAGAAAATTTAAGAACCTCTCAAGATAATCGCGGAAGAAGGACAAAGAGGGATCGCTGAGGATAGAGGGATTAGACTTGCACTGCTCGATGAAGCCTTTCAATTCCTTTAGTTTCGCACCGTCCATTGGCAGAGATAAGTAACAGACACGGCGAGCGAGTGACACAAAGTTGAAAAGAGATGTTGGGTTTGCGATCCTAGCAGCTCTTGCTTCTTACCTTCACTCTCACCGCCTACTTCTAGTAGCTTCGGTTGTGTGGGATAAGAGGGTGTGTCTGGGGCCTTCTCGAAACTTTGATCGAAGATCCAACTGAGACTGGACCTTCTGGGACCCGGATCCAACACAGGTTCATTCTTAATCGCATCAAATGGTATTTTTGCTTATTATTGGACTTTTAACAACTTTCCTAATGCTGACAGTACGAAGAAGATGCAAACAAATAGAAGGTGTGCTAGTGTCAGTTTTTGGAGGTTAAAAAAGTACTTTTTTATCACAAAAGTTATTTTAAAGAAAAAGAAATATTTGGTTGTAAAATTCAAAAGTATTTTTTTAATAGAAATAATTTTTTTGAAAGTTAAAATACAGTTTTTTAATAAGCTCAAATCTGGAGCTTTTAAAAAAAGTCCCTCATTTTAGCTTTTTCGAGTAGACATTTTTTCATCGTTTACGTTTATATCGAAAGTTAAAAAAGTAGCTGGTGGTTCTGTTCTTTGGTTTATATTGACTTTTTTGCTTCTATTCTGTTTAACGAATCTTCTCAAAGATATAGCAAAAACTCATCTTCTTAAGGACGCTGAATAGATCAACCCACAGGTATGCTTTTTCTGGGATTTCTCGAATGCTATTTCTTGTTCTTTTCCCTCCTCCTCACTTTTTTGTCCCCTCTATTAACGATGACTTTGTGTGAGTGCGTCGGCTGATGGTGTATATGTGTCGGCTGAGAGTGTCGGAGGGTGCAGGGATAGTGTATATTAGGGATTGTTTAAATAAATTAAAGATTAGTAGCATACTGGAACATCTGCGCTCAACGCAGACATTACGAAGATGATTGCATAATGCAGGCGTTTTCCTTAAACGCATAAGGAGCAGATGGGGGATTTGAGAGTGAACAGTGGGGGTGGACAAAAAACCCCCTACATTAAATCGTCACATCATGAAATAGTGAGAGAGCATTGAGCAGTGAGGGAAGACGTGAAAAAGTTTACAGAAGAGTTCTATCCATGCGTTAATATTGTCTTTGCTTGTAGTTCTTATCCCATAATTTTATATTCCTATGGATTTGAAAATGATAAGCTAAAGCTGGTAAAAGCTCATGATTATGCACCTTAACAAATTCATGAGTTGTCCATTTCTCATCTGACCTTCTCTTCACATGCATACTGGCTTTATAGCCTATTTTCTTCTTTCTGTCTCTTATGTTGCCCTCACTTTCCTGTTCTTGAATTTTCTAATGCTGTGATTGAAGTAAATCACTTGTTAATATAGAAATCACGTATAATGTGTAAAATACAAAAAAAGGGAGGTTTAATTGTGTCAAATCGTTTAAGATATCAATTTTTAAAATTTTCTTGGTTTTCTTGACAAATTGAGATGATTACAAAAACAATTTACTTAATTTGGTGGGTAATACAATAGCGAAAATCAGTATCTATTCATCTAACAACAAGAAGATTAAAGAGATAAGAGTTAGAGAATATGACGTCGTGATTTATCCTAGTTTACCCTTAACCTTGGGCTACGTCCAGTCCTTAGAGTTCGTCTGAGATTTCACTATATCCTTCAACGTTACAAGTATTATTTCTACACTTCCAGAACCTCTTCAGGTCTCTTTCACAAAGTATTCTTTATTTGCTTTTTTAGCTTCTTCAGGCTCTAGCCTTTCGTTTCACTTAAAAAGATATTGCTTGACCTTCACGTTATAGATGTATTTGCTCTCTTTTTTTATGTGAATATACTTGACCTTTTACAATCAGAATTCTTTGTATTGTATATAGTCGTATCTTTTCTGTATCGTACCGTTGTTTACGTCTATAACTAATATTTATAGCTTAAATCTTCAACGGTATTCTTGAGAATTTTGCTTGTCGAATCTTCTAAAAATGGTTATTAGTCTAGTTCTGTAACTAACTCCAACTAACAAACGTTCTAGGACATTCTTCAAATTCATTATTTTGTATAGATTCATATGCTTCGTCTGGTGTCTTAGAATAAGCATTTCGTACTTCGTCTGATCCTTTTTATTCAACTTTTACTAAAGTATCGTCTTGATTTGATGATTTGTGCCACTTAAATTTATCTGCGCACTTAACAAATTCATCAAAACAGTTCACACATTTCTATGATTATTATTATTTGACTTTCATCAAAATTAATAGAAGAAGTGAAGTCTTCTTTTTGTCTCTTATGTTGCCCTCACTTCCCTGTTCTTGAATTTTCTAATACTGTGATTCTATCAAGCCTGTAAGTGAAGATGCTAGTCCCTTAAAGTAGTTATCTAGTTTTTTTAAGTGCACTCAATAATTCAAAGTAGGCATGTAAAATTGTTTTTAAATATAGGCTGAAAGTAATACATTATGAGTAATTTGTATTTGAGATGGCACCTCCTTATGAAGTGTGTCTCTTTCTTTACTTCTGTATGTGCATAAACTTCCATAGGCACTATTACGCTTTTAATGCTTAGTTCATAAAAGATTTATCTGAGTTCAAAACATACGCGGTCACTCACACAATTGTGTAGGTGATTATGTATCTCAAGAACACTGACTTTACATGGTTGCAGGAGCTTAAATGGGTAATATACATGGTTGTATATGTCAACATACATGGACGTGTATCTTTACCCAGGCATAAACAGTTTCTTCGAAGCCCCATATGTTTATAGTGACTTACACGGTCGCTACACATGGCTGTGTATCATAAAAGTTGCTTAAAATTTTTGTTTTATGCCACAATTTTACCCAAATTCTTCTCTGTTTGGTCTATGAAGGCAATTATCACTTACAAACACACTTGAAGCAAAATAAGTACAAAAAATATTTTACAACTATTAAATAACAAGCAAAACACACTAAAATGGATGTATAAATATAGTTAATTATGCATTTATCAGCAAGCATGAGTGTCGTATAGGAGAATTTGATGAGATATTGTTTAGTTATATTAATTAGATCTATCTCTTTTATTTTGTTGCTTAAACTGGAAAAAGTGGACAAATTATTACAGTGGATAAGGAGTGATCACGCTTAATGTTAGATTCACCCCCAAGAATTTGAATTCAATTAAGAAACTTATTTCTTGCCTTATTATGTAGGGATTTGGATTTGTTTAGATAGAGATCTTGGCAGAATAAGAGAAAGCTCGTTTTTGGGAGTAGGAAGAGAGGAGAAAAACATGTTCTTGACTTCTCCATATCACCCCCATTTTGTTTTCTTTGTGTTTTCTCTTCATCTCTCATCTTTTCTTCTATTTTTAATGTTGGAACTAAATCTATACGTAATTAATTCTAAATATTTTGATTTAAGGAGATTCAAAACTCTAGTTGTAACCTTGTGAGTTTTTCTTCTAAACCTACATTTTTATTTTAATTCAAGTATTTGTGTTCATATATTACATAAATAATTAATATTGATTGATCTAAAGAATTAATTCAACTGGTAGAGGTTGAACCTTAAAGCAACTGATAAAGTTGATCTTTTGTGACCATAAGGTCACAGATTCAAGTCATGAAAACAACCTCTTTGTAAAAATACAAAGGGAAAGTTACATACATCCTCCCCAGACTCCTACAAAGCAGAGAGCCTTGTGCAACTCTAATTATTCTACAGCTATCTATGAATTCAACCATCCGTAATTGTCATGAAGGATTGGTAGAAGTAGCAAACAGTTTCTTTACGAAGTTGCATATTTGACTTATGAGAAACAAAAAAAAAACTAAATTGAATACTTATAGCTATCTTAATTATTTAATTTAGGGTTTAGTCTTTTTTACTAAGCTTATTGATCTCATTTAATTTATATGGAATGTTATCATACCCAATTAGTTAATGATAAGTTTTGGTTTAAATTCTGAGTTTGAACCAATTAATTTAGGGTTTGAGACTTATTATGGCTATCATAATAGGTTTTAGGCCAATTGCTTAAATTGCAAAAATTATTCTTTTTAATTCAATTATCAAAGTTACGATTGGGTGAGGTCTTTTTCTTGAATCGGAGTTAATTAAAATAATTTTTCAAATTTTATTTTCAGTTAATAATTATGATTCTTTGTTAATTTTAATTCATTAGTTAATTAGTCATAAACCCCTAATTTGTTTGGAGAATTGAAATTAATAAATTAATTGTTAATTCTCTTGTGATTCAACCTGGCTCCACTACTACAATAAGAATTTAGTGAATCATAATTAAATTTGAGGACTTCAATAACCCAATCAAAGAGATTGTTGAAAAAACTTTCTATGAAGTGGTAATCTCAACAATAGCTCCAAACCTAAGGTAAAATGAATGGAAGTTTGTAAATCTAACGAGCATGGAAGGTTGGGGATCAAAGCACTAAAAATAATGAATAATGTCCTCTAAGCCAAAGGAACCTTTAGACTATTTGCAGATCAAGAATCATTATAGGTTAAGTGTATTCATGTCCAAGTTTCAAGAAGTTGCAGTTGGCAGAAAGCTCCTATTGGATCTAGCTCGTCCTAGTCCTTAGTCCAAATGCTTATATTAAGGAATAAGTTATCCTGGTTTATCAAGCACAAAGTTAGAAATGGGGAGATATTATCCTAATTTATCGAGCACAAAGTTATAAATGGGGAGAACACATAGTTTTGGTATGGCTTATGGCACCCTAGTGGTGCTCTTAATCTCCTCCTCAATGCTTCTAATCTAATGCTCAGAATCCCCAAATCTTCCAAGGTTAAAACAATCATCCTCAATAACACTTGGCATCAGCCACAAATGCATCTAAACTCTTTTGTTACCATTTCTAATTACATGTCCAACTTCCTACCTAATTCTATTAAGATGGACAAGTTCATACGGGTGAGGCACAATTCAGGTTTATTCACTAATAGATTACGTGCTGGAATATTTGAGGATGATCCTCTTAAGGTGGCTTGGTCTAAACTAGTCTGATCCTCAAAGTTGCATTTGATATTTGGTTAGTAATTAAGGAAAAACTCAAGACAGTTTATACTTCTAGTCCAATAACCAAACATGCTCCCTTCTGCAATATATGTCTAGAGAACCTTGATCGCCTCTTATTTAAATGTGTCTATGTCAAGGCCACTTACGAGAAATTATTCTATAACTATTCATTACATTGTAATGCTGGTTCCTAAGGACAACTAGTTACTTGGGCTAGCTCCATCAAATGTAGAAACAAGTTGGAGGAACAACTTTTTAGAATCTCCTTCAACTGCTTGATGTACTCCAAGTGGAGAGAATGGAACCATAAGATCTTCTCCAGCTCTACCAACAATGGTAGTTCTTTCATATGAGATATCCTAAGTTGGATCAAGAAATTTGTTTATATTAGAATTTCTTCAGGCTCAAAAGTCAGCTCCGTATCTCATTGGCTCATGTAACTTTGTTTTCTCAACGCAGTTATGTTGTCCACCTTTACTTGTATGCTTTCCCCTAGGCTTCCAGCTACCTTTTGATGTATTTTTTAGCTCGTGTTGATTTGGTATATGTACCTAGTGTTAGTAGTTTTCACTAGCTCGCTTGTAATAACGGTTTTTATTTAATCTCTTTGTTCAAATTTATATTTTTTTAAAAAACTGCAGAATGCATTCAAACTTTTTTTTTCAAGAGTAAAACATTAACTTGTTACATGAGCCTGCCGCCCAACAGTAAGGCAACCTAGACTTTCTTTTATTGTACAACAAAAAGATAGAATGCAATGAACTTTAGAAACTTTGTAAGATGTGCATGGCCTGTTCCCAGGATCTACGTGGCATATCTCACCAAATTGTCCATGCGAATCCTGAGGACGGGACAGATTTCTAACCCGAAGAGTTGTTAGTACCTATATGATTTCAATGCTTTCTCACATTAACGGAGTAAAATATGAAAACATTTAAGATCATTTTCGTCCAGAGGACATCGAATAGTAGAAAAGAAAGTAGAAGTTACATACAATGCACAAATATACAAAGGTATCAAATATATGCTTGATTTGTTAACATATTAAAGTCAGATTGTACAAGGCTTTGGTTTACTCCGCCAGGCTAGAAGTTTAATGCAAAAGAGAACAGGAGTCTAAAGAAGAATGCTCTAAGATTAGTAAACTTGAAAGCCATCATAACATGAATTTTCTTCAGGCCTACTTGTGCAATACACTCTTCTTTGAAGGTTTTAGTTTCTTCGGATTATGGTTCTGCCAAGGTCACATAAGAATATTTTAGTACACACGCGATAAGACAAATTAGAAAATGCAGAGACACGTACCTTTTGTCTGTCTAATGCCTCAAAATCTGTTCTTTCCTTCCAGTTGCTCTTACGTAGTTTGATTGGACGATTTCCAACATATTTTCCTGACATCAAGGTTATTAAAAATATAAGCACTTCACTTTATATATATCAACTGCATTCATAGATTTCCAGAACCTTGTATCCAGTACTGACAGCAAAAACCATCCAGAATCATTGACAGAAAATAACTGTTGTAAGGTGTTACAGGAGTTTGACATCAATCATAACTGAAAGTTAAAATTTTCAATACAACAGCACACGCCCACATGCTCCTACTCAGCTTTCTGCCTTTGCTCCACAGCCTCTCTCCTCAGTCACAAGTTCAGAATGCACCAACAGCATATTTGTGGGTAGATTGTCCTAAGACCAAATAAAGAACAGCAAATGAACACGTAATTGTCTTACCATTCATCTCCTTAAGCGCTGCTGCAAGATCAGTAGGGTTGGAGAAGCTAACAAATCCATAGCCCTTTGTTTTTCCAGTCCGCTTGTCTCTTACAACCTAATATCAATTCCAGCAAAACATTATGAAAGATATGATAAGTAGACACAGATTTTCACATGGAATCTAAAAATAATGCAGACAATTAAAAGAAAAAAATGCATAATCAATCTTCTGTTGCATGGTGATGCACAATAACACATACCAGCAATGATATATAAAGCAGTCAACAGTAAAAACTTCAGGGTATACCCAAACCATACAAAAGAAAAGTTCATAATAAGCGACTTTTAAATGAAGATTATTTGTCTAGAAGATATATTCAACGTGGAGGGAAGCAAACATAAAGAAGAATATAAGAGCTAATAAACCTTATATGATCTATTAGCAGAACCAAAACAATAGCATTAAAGGGTCTAAGAGACCCTCAACATATATATTAGTGCACTATGCTCTGAAAGTTAAATTCAACAAGTTCACAAGACAATCAACTGCTTTAAAATTAACAGCAATAGCTCCACAAGACATTGCAAACTGTTTGAGATTTTTAAACGACTAGCAAAAAGTAACAGCCTTAGATTTTTATAGGTCACTGACCTGACTTCAACTTGTTCAAATCAAGTCAATCGGCTATATCAGTCAAGGAGTTCATCAATCATGAGAAAACAACCAATTCATGCTCCAGATGTCAAGTCCATCTGTTCAATGGTCAAACATGATATATCTACCTTATATTGAGCACGACAATGGCATCCAATATGCCCAGTCAACCTCCTTGCTCACAAAAACCTAAATCTTCCCTATATGCAATTGTACATAAAATTTTAATTTTGACAGCCTCAGAAATTATGTTGTAGACGTATAAAAATAGTTTAGTTATTGCTTAGCCATTAATTTCCTTAACTGGAAAAGGAATTGAAGTATTTTCATTTCGGTTTGTGCTTGTTGGTTTAGGATTTAATTATATTCAGGAAAAATAAAAAT
Organism: Erythroxylum guanchezii; assembly: GCA_025629825.1. Classification (NCBI taxonomy): domain Eukaryota; kingdom Viridiplantae; phylum Streptophyta; class Magnoliopsida; order Malpighiales; family Erythroxylaceae; genus Erythroxylum; species Erythroxylum guanchezii. The sequence continues at coordinate 32,598,968 of JAOTAX010000197.1, forward strand.
TCTTATTAGAGTAGGATTCATGTTCAATTTGAGTATTTTATTTTTTAATTAGAGTCCTTATTTAGTAGGACAAGAATTAAGAGAACAAGCTACATATAGGATTCAATGTTCCAATTATGAAGAGAAGAAAATTTTCGAGTTACAATTTGGGGAAGTGTGATATTTCTCATCTAATAGTAATATCTAGATTCAAGGAATGATTCCTAGATGCTATGTGGTATGCCTAGTCTTTTTTATAAGCGATATAATTTCTAGGAGTTGCTAGTTGAGGCTAGTAAATCTCTATGCAACCTACTTTGTAATTTTCTTATCAACAGATATTGAAAAAGGTATGTTGAAATCATATATACTTTGCCTCATTCTTATTGTTTTCCATATGATATTGTCCATTTCAACTTTCAATTAGCATGGCAATCCTCTATCGATCCTACATCAGTTTGGCATCAAAAATTTGATTTGATAAAGGCTACATGAAGCGAAAGGTGCTATAGAACATCAAAACTTTGGTCAAAATCTAAGTCTACTATGAATAATAAAGATCCTTTATTAAGATTCAAGTTCTATTTTTGTATTTTAAGTTAGAGTCCTCATTTTAGTAGAATTAAAATGAATTGGATGTTTCAATTACGATGGAGAGAATTTTCAATGTAAAGATTTGTGCAAGTGTTACATTTTCAAATATAAGAGTTATTCTTAGATTCCTGAAGTCATTTGTAGATACTAGGTGTGATGCCTAGTTTTTGACAAACTTGGATGTATTTTTAGGAGTTGCGAGTGTGAAGCTAGTAAATCTTAGGTGATCTATTTTAAAGTTATCTTTTCCATTGATATTAATTAAGAGACATTCAGATCGACTGTAATTTGCTTAGTTCTTATTTTTGCAAAAGATACCGTTTCTATTGGAGACAAGATGTATCTACGTCCATACCGCAAGCAAAAAGCTTCTTATCAAAATCAAACTCAAAAAAAGCACTGAAAGAAACACTTACTCTTGCCATGTTAAAGGAAGGGAACCTTGAAAAGGCTTTTGAAAGCACATCATCGTTCACCTCATTTCCGAGATCACCACAGAAAAGGCGGTAGTCATCTGTAGAATGAACACAGAAATCAGTTACAATATAGAGACCTGTATCCAAACATTTCCCAACTCATGAGATACAAATGATCTCAACAAGTGAAAAGGGGGGAAACTCATACTTTCAGGCCATTCTGTTAGTGTAGGATCCTCCCAGGTCTGGCCAGCTGCTTTACGAGGAATCGCTTTCTTCTTGGTTTCAGCTTTATGCTCCATTTCACTACTTGCAAGGGCTGCCTTCACACTCTCAAGAGCTTCAGGGGTAATTGTCTGCGCATCCCTTTGAAACAATTGTTGTGCCTGTTAAGAAATCAGTCCTTAATTCTCCATTCAAACAAACAACAATTAAATTCAAACAACAATTAATATATAACCATCACATCATCACTCCTCAAAATTCAAAACCTACACAACATGACCGATACTAACCCCTGATTTTATTACATGAAACCAAAATCTACCTATTATGTACCAATTAAACCAATTCCAAAGCATTCAACAACGCCATCATCAACAAGACTCGGAACAATTGAATCCGGACATTGTTGATTACCCACAAGTTTTACAGCCTTTTTGTACACATTTTACATACACACACACACACAAGCACACATATACACATACATCAAAAAGGGTGCAAATGTATGGAAGATTACCTGTTGGTACTGAGGCAGAGTGTAGACCGGGCTGAATTGGGCTGGGTAGACCGGAGCTATGACGGGTTGGGCCGGAGGAGGAGCAACGTAGGGTTTGGGGTATTGGGCCAAGTGATCAGACTGCTGGAGGTGAAACGGTGTTGGAAAATACGAAGCAGTTGTTGCTGTTGCTCCGTAAGTGAATTGCGACGCCGAAGAAGTTGAAGGCATTGAACTTGAAGTTGGTGGGATCGACATCGCCTCTCAACCTAATCAAAACTACTTGATTTCCTGGTATGGAGAGAATTAAAGGGTTGAGCTAGGGTTAGGGTTAGGGTTTCAATTCAAGAGGAAGATGACGATTTAATGCTAAGTCACAAACTATGAACTGTACTTACCCTTATATATTAATTTGCAATAAAAAGGCTACTTTTTAACGGAGTGTCTGGAAACCTTCAAATTGAATTCATTAACGAATTGGATTCAATTACATTAATAAGACTGAATTGAATTCAATTTATACTGTTTGGAATAAACCCAGTAATATTAGAATTAAATTCAATTACACTATTTGGAACACAATCAAAATGAATTCAATTATATCATATGACAGATTTACCCTTAACACATTTCATATGGGACTTGCACAACATAATCATCTAAAAAGAAAACAAAAGTTGATTGGTGAAACTACCAACATATATAAACTCAATTATATACTCTAATCCATAGTCCACCCGGATCCATTTCATGCTATTATATATCTCAAAGAAGTTTATATCCTATCAATTATGATTTGGAACCTGTGAAACTGTTAATCCAAAACTAGGACGAGAAGTGCTGTAGACAACTCATGTTAAAGTCAAAAAGTTTTGAAGTAAACATATGCTTCCATGCCATATCTGCGTGCAGAACAAATCATTTAACATGACCATTTCTTATAATCTGAATTGGAAATCATGCACCTTCAAAAGGACAGCTCCCGTTCCAACCCACTCTAATGAATCAGCCTCATGCAAGAGACCAACGAATGGTGCATAAAACATAATAGTACATGGTGTATGAATCAAGCACCAAAATACAAAGATATGAGGCAGTTGCCTGTAGATGTAAGAAGAAACGACAACAGTACATTATTTAATTATCCAATGTGAATAGTATTTTTCTATCCTATTCAATGCGAAATCGAGACATTGATAACAAACAACATAAGATGTACTCGAATAATTCCCAACATTGTCTATGAACACAAACAGAACAGAAATGATCAGGTTTTCCTTTAGAAAAGAATTAACCAAGTCAA
>JAOTAX010000197.1:32650732-32667958 GCA_025629825.1 Erythroxylum guanchezii
TGATATTGATGATGTATTGTGGCATGAGTTGCCAATGAAGTTTGTAAAACTCTTATTTATGATGTTAATGAAATATGAAATTGTGTATGGTTTTGAAATATGAATTTGTGTATGGCTAATTGTCAAATTGGAATGTGAAGTTGGGTATGGATCAAGGTTGGAGTTAAAATGTGAAATAATTAAGGATGAGATTACATTGGAATTGTGTAATTGAAGAAGTAATCCATTTGAGTTGATGAACATTGAATATGAATTTGCTATATATATATAAGTAAGATACTATGGACAAGAAAGATAAGAATGTTATGAATGATGAGGGGTTGTTGAATATGAAGAGTCAAATGAATTGAAGTTGAGGGTTTGATGAATTTTGAGCATGAATTGTTGTTATATTTATATATATATGTGATGCCCTATGGAAAAGAGAATAGGAGTTATGAATGTATAAGAATGATGTTGCATGAGAGGAAGTGAAATTAAGAAAATTCTCAAGTTTTTCATAAGGGTAAATTTTGTTAACTGATTCAGGGGAAATTCTGGAATAATTGAGATAGAACTGGCCAAAATTGTCTTTTTTGAAGTTGTAAATGATCGTTTTATCTTTCCGACGCTATAAAGTTTGTAATTTTTGGACATCGGAATCGAAAGATATGATTATTACAAGTTATGATGCTGCATAGGATTTGTGTATGATGATAGCTATGATAGATGATAGGAAATTGTGGTTTTGATGAATTAAATGGATTGAGATTTGAGAGTTTTATGAGATAATTTTGGTGTTTGAGTTGTTATGAAGAGATTTTGCACTAGAAGAGTTGAATTTGGGAAGATTATGAGTGAATATGATGTTATGTTGGATGTAGGAAGCATTGGAGAGGGTTTGGAGGGGTTTGGGAAACCCCCATGTCCGTTTAACTGACTTTAGGTCCATTTAATAGACTTTTATGGATCAAAAAGGACCCCTAGCATCACCCATGTCCGTTTAACGAACCTTCTCGGGTGAGAAAGTGCACTTTGGCCTGACAATGTCCGTTAAACAAACATGCATGTTCGTTAAACGGACATTCACGGGACAGCTTTATAAAATCGCAATTTTTGACTCTTTTATAAATAGAATCGGACTTTGTGGTCTTCATGAAAGTTTTAGATCTCGAAGTCTAATTTCAAATGGTCCAAAAACGAAATTAATCCGATATTTGGAGAAAACGTTATGGCAATCGCGCCAAGACATGTTACTGCATGATTGAGGACTTAAACATGTTCGATTCTTTTGATCATAACTTCCTCATCCGACCTTGAAATGAATTGATTCTTAAATAAATGAATTCCTAAGACATGTATCTATCTCTCCATAAAAATTGGTACCTTTTGGAGTTGATGTCAAAAAGTTTGATGGAAAGAAAATGAGGGAGCATGTTTGGGGTATGAACACGCTTTGGTTTTTCAAGCATATCTTGAGCTATGGAGCTCCGATTAAGATGATTCTTGCTTTAAAACAAACTAGAGACTTAGAGCTATGATTTCATTGAAGAAGTCAAATGGAAATTCAAGTTTGAAGATTTCCAAATCCTATTTGCAAGTAAGAGAAATGAGTTCAAGTATGGTAATTGATTTGTATGGGCACGTCATTGAACAAATTGTGAGGAAAATTTTTAGGATTTTATGAAAATGAAGATGAACGGATGATGGTTAAACCACGCTCAAGTATTATGGTATTTGCAAGAGTTGGATTCCGGAATCAAGTGGGTTCCAACAGATGTATGAGGCCGCAAGAGTTGGATTCTAAAAAATGGACCCAACAGGGTTGGTATCAGAGCAAGAGGTTGGGTTCTGGAAATGGGATCCAACAGTTTGTATGTGAGAGCTTAAATTTGAGCTATGAAATATAATTGTTGCATACATCATAGCTGATGGTATCCAGTTTTGAATGAATGCTAGCTTGTGCGCTTGATGTTTCATTAAGTGTTACTTTTGTTTCACTAGCTTTAATGACTTTCATGTTAATTTACCCAAATACATCTCACCTCACCCTTTCCTACATTACAAACTTAGAAAATTCCTTTGATTCATGGTTATGTATGTGACTTTTAGTGGTGGAGAAATTAAATGATATGCAAAGTTGTAGAATGTTATGATCATAAATGGTGTTTGAGTGTACCTAGGGATCTATCTGATTTAAACACACTTTATCCAAGTCTACCTATAGATTACTTCGTTTCAAAGGGTAATGAATGTTGATTGATCATGAGTAAAAGCGTTAAATGTTGAATTCTTGCTATGATTTTTGAAAGTTCATCTTTTCTTATGACTATCTATTCTTAAGAAATATGGAAAAGAAGTAAGTGTTTTGGTTATGACTTTGATTTTGATGATTTGCCCGAGAATAATCAAAAGCTAAGTATGGGGGAACTTGATATGTGCTTAATTATTGATACATTTAATCCATTACACTTAGTGGTTAATGCCTCAAAATGTTTAAGATATTCACTTTAGTTCATGTTTGATTTTAGGTACAATTTTGAAGCGTAATAGATACAATGAGCCCAAAGCATTCTTATTGAGCCATCTTCTCAAGATTCATACTCTATTGTCTTCATGGAGCAAGAAGAAGAAGAAGATTAAAAGAAAAGGAGAAAAGAAAAGAAAAGCATAAAAATAAAGAACATGAAGCATTAATGTTCACAACCACCATTAATTTGCCATGGTTGTGAGCATTAACTCATGGGCATGACAAATTAATGGTGGCCGTTAACATTTCACGCCCATGACACTTGCCACTGTCCCTCTGTAACCTAATTTTTACTGTAAAAGCTATGTTTTGCGATGGCGGACACATTTTTTGGAAAACATAAGCGATTTTCGTCGTTCTTGTTTCAGGTTTTGACATCTCCAGAGGAGTCATGACTCTTTCTTGGAGTTTGATGGAGAAAATGGAGAGATAACCTTCCTGACGCCGGTACGAAGGTGAAATCGAGGCCGAGAAGCACATTGGATCATATTGTCGTTGTGTATCATTTTCTTTCCCTCTTTTCGAATTGTTTACATTATCTTGTGTTTATTGATTGGTAATGTTTAAAAATGATTTTGATGCTCTATTAGATTGTTTTTCATGAAAACCCATTGGTAGAACTTGAACACGATAGGTAATAGTCGTGTTTGAAGTCCTATTTGGCAACTAGCGGTATTGAATCGTTAGGGATAACGCAACCTATGTTAAATAATCCTAGCTTGTGTGATTATTGCGTAGATTGGTCTATTTTTCTCATTCGTAACATGGTTGTCCGATTAAAATTAGAGAGCTTATTCTAAGTTATCCAATAGTTAGGGTTAATTAAAAAGTTTGTTTTAATTAACTATGACCTAAGGAAAAATCGAGATTAACAGAGATTGTTGTTAGTTAACGATCAATAGTTCGAAAAGAGGTGTGAGGACGATAATGCAATAATGTATGTTAAAATGTGTATAGGCTAAGATTAAACCAAAGAACCGAGTTTTACACAGATTTATCACTCTTGTCATTTTTAACTGTTTTTGATAAATTGTTTGTGTTAGTTTAATTTTATTTTCTTATTTCAATTGCATCAACCTAAAAACTCCTATTTTATTTCTTTTTCATCAATTATTTTCATTACAAGAATTAACCAAACATTCCCTGTGGATACAATTTCGACTCCACATATCTACAAATTTCTAGTGTACAGAGTTAAATAAATTTTGTAGTACACTCAACACACGCAGTCAAAGGTATAATGACTTTTTGTAAATATTTTATAAATGTTATTAATTGAATCAATAGCTAATGGATGAGAACTAATATGATTAGACTCAAAATGGAGTAGACATTAATTTCATGCTCTATGTCTAATCAAAATATTGTATGATGAAACGATTAAATTGTGCAGAAAAATCATACATAGAAAGGTTAGTCAAACCTACTTTGACATTCCTAAATATTTGGGTGGTCATGATTCTTACTAGACGCAAATCTTAATTTATGATTATAAATTGGAGAATTAAATATAAATTAAAAGAATTTTTAATTTATCTAATTCTAATTATGAATTATAATTACAATCATTATCAACATATTTAGGAACCTAATAAGTCTCATATCAAGAATGAGTTGAAAAGAGCAAAGATATTTTAATCAAATTGGACTTGATTATAACGATTAAAAAACTTTATAATTAAATATGAGATATTTAATAAATAAGGATCAATATGATTGGATCTTAATTTGGTATTTAATTAAAATTATTTGTAATTCTAATTAAAATTTAATTATAATTAGAATTTAATTCTAACTAAAATTTAATTAAAATTAGAATTTAATTTCAATTACATTAGTAAAATGTCCAAAACCTATTATAAATAGGCTTAAGCTCTAATGGAACAAGCACTTCTTGCTTAACCCTCTCTGTAAGACTTGTAGTTCTCTCAACCTATTCTGTAGATACCATTAGAGACTAAACATCTGTGTGGCTATGGTGATTGAGATAGATAGGGATGGCAAATGTGGCTCGACCCAACCCACAGGTAGAGATTGCTTGACCCTACTAAGCCATGGACCAAGCCGGACTGGGATGGGAAGGTACAAAACGATGTCGTTTTTTTTCATTTTTAAAAATAATAAAATCAGGCCAGCTTGGCCCATAGCCGTCCTTAGAGATGGAATAGTTTCAAAAATGATTCTTGATAAGTGTAAATTGCATCGTGTTTTAAGTTATAGTTTGGTTTGTGTTTAGTCATTAATTCGATCATTTAGTATATTTTTAGGTTAGAATTGTGTTAGTTTATTAATTATTTGCATTTAAGTGTTTTATGGGTTAGTACAAGTATTTGAGCTTAAATATTATATTTTTAAGGTAAATTGATGTGTTTGCTAGTGTTTCAGGGTCAATATCGAAGAACAGAGGAGTTTTGAAAGAATTCTTGGGATATGACAAGAAAATGATCAAGCTTCAGAATAAGATACGAATTAAGATCAATGCTTTGTTATGCTTTATATATTAATTATTTTATAGAATTAAAGCAATCTTGGTTTTCGAGAAATCAAAATTTTTCTTATACAAACTTGTAAAAATTTCCGAGTTTTTGAGAATTCAATCAATCTAATAACGATTGAATGGATAGTTTTCTTTTACTCATACATTTATACATATCCATTTTTTACACATTATTTTATTCCATACGAAAAAGTTTCTTAATTTTTTTCCGTCATGATCAATTCTATCATAATTTTCCAACAATATTTTATCTAAATGGCTTACATGGTTATCATACAACAGGCAACATCATCTTCCATAGTATGTCTACTACGTACACCCTTATTTTTCACAAGAATATGAATTTGCTTCTCCTCCACACATACATATATTGCCATAGTTGATTTTTTATCATTATGGTCCCTAATAAAATCAACATCCGAATAACCAATAAAATTTTGCTTATTTGAACCAAAATATAATTTCATATGTTTAGTTTCTTGTACATATAAAAAAACTTCTCTTTATAGCTTACCAATGTTCCTTCTAAGATTTACTTGATATTTACTCAATAATCCTATGATATGACATAATATTATATCTTATAATTGCTATGGTGTATATCAAGGATTATGTTGTTTAAGTATAAGGAGCATTACCCATCTTATTTGCCTCGATATAGCTTTTACGACCTTGGGATTTACTCAAATATACTCTTTTACATACAATAGTTGATATTGGTTTACATACCTTTTTCTTTTTTTTTTTAATTGCAAAGGAAAAGACCAACACGACAGGCCTAACAAACGCCACGACTGGATGACAAAGTCTCGTGAAGATCACGTTGCATGTGGGCCCAGACAATCGTTTACATACCTTTTGAGTGTCTCATTAAAATATTTTTCTTGATCTAAGGGCCTCTTTTCATGACTCGTTATTTGGATTCTTTACACATATTATGCCTCTCCCATATCCTTCATGTTGAGAATTTTATTTAGACTTAACTTTGTTTTGGCACTCTTTTCTAAATTGATTTTTTTTGAAAAATAAGTAATATATTCATTCAAAAAGATGAAAATTACAATGAGAAATGAAATTCATCTCCAAACATTGGAGTTTAAACAGAACAACAAACTACATATTCAGATAACTCATGTAAGGCACTTTCTATCTTCTAATTAGTATCCTAAATCAAGTAGAGATGAGTTGTTGATGAGCAGTTGTCAAAATCAACATTCTAAAATTGAGATAACACTCCATCCAGGTGTATTTGATGTACTGTTTAGATTTTCCAAATAACTTCATGTTCATTTCTAAATTGTTGCTTGCTAGTAACATGTCATTTTCATAAAGTGACAAACTTACAAAAACTTCTTGACTTTTTCATGCATGAACATAATCAACTAATTGGTTCATTTTCATATTGGAATTATAAAATATCAAATACCATTATCTAAAGGATTGTTTAAGTTACCATAAAAACTTGTATAACTCATACAATTTTTCATCCTTTCTTTTGACGTCAAATATAATTTTCTAATTCATCAAGTATAAATGCACTTTTTATATCTAAATGATATAATTCAAGATCTAAAGATGCCAATAGACTTTAAATAGACACATACTTCACAATTAAAGAATATGTATCTTCATAATCTATTTTTATATATACCTTTTTTCAACTAACTTTGTATTATGTTTATTAAAGATTTCATCATATCAATTTTTTTTCTTATAAGCCCATTTACATCTAATGGAAACTCTACCTTTAGGTAATTCCATCAATTCATAAACTTTATTTTTATTAATTGAATCCAACTTTGCTATTATAACTTTCTACTAAATTTTGGATTCGTTTGACGTCACTACATCCTTATAATTCTGAGGCTCATTTTTAAGCATGTTTTTATGATGCATTCAAGGCACAATAATCTTTGAACAATGGAGACGACAATATTGCTCTCTCCATCTTACTAGTTGAAACTTTTTCTTATTCATTTCGTATTTTTGTTTTTGCAGGATAATCATCATCTAAGCTTCAAAGACCCTTATTCAATTTGTCAATGTTTTTATTAGAATTATATTTATTAATATTTTCATCTTCTAATAATTTTAATTCCTCAAAATTTGTTGCTTGTTGAATATCTTCTAAATATTGACATCTTTACTGTTAATGATATCTCTTTAATTTATGGTAAAATCTATCCAAAGCCATTTTCTATATATCTCATTATCTCTTAAAGGTTTAATAATTGATAAATGAGCTTCATAACCCCATAAATTTAAATGGGACAAGTTTGGATTTATTCTAAACTAATTCTATAGTCAATTTGGCATTTGTATTAATTATATTCAAAATATAGGAAATAGCCTCAGTTATTTCTTCCTAAAAACTTAAGGGCAATTTTGCATATGTCATCTTTAATCGTGCCATAGAGATTCTATTGCTTCTTTTAGTGATTCTATTTTGTTTAGCTATATATATAGCATTGTATTCAAATGTCTTATGTACTCTATACAAAAGTTAGTAAACTCCTCTAATCCATATTTACCACCTAATATGTAAAGCTTTAATGGACCTTCTCAGTTGAGTTTGAACTAATTTGTTAAACTCCTTGATCTTTTATTTTTTTTTGGTCTTGAGAAATGAGAAATCATATATAAATCATATATACATTCCATTGCCTTATTACGATGAAGAAAGAGTTGAGATAAATGTGAAAGTGGTGTTTCGTAATTGCAAAAATTTACAATATTAATTCTATGTTAACGTGTGAATGTAATAAGCTATAAAAGGAATTGGAACACGTTTGAATTCATTCATTCCAAGAAAAATAGATTGAAGCACAAAATATTGAATGACTTAGTATTTGCTCGATATAATTTAAAGCTTCAAGAAAGGTATGTTATTATCATTATTAAGTTATATATAATTTCTTATAATTTTTAATAATTTAATTTTATTGTTTACTACGAATCTTAATAGAATAAGTAGTTTAATGAATCCAATTTACATTGATAATATCTATCTTTTGGCAGTTTGAATTTTTGAGGAACCGAGTTTGATAAATGAGAGTGACTTAGAAAATAATCTTGGATGGGAAAGTATTGACATGTCATTTGATGCATTGAATTTGAATGATGGTGATGATAAGACTCCTTTTAATGATGAAGATTTTGTATCAAATAAGAATTGAGGTCAATATAGTTATAGATGGTTTTCTATTTAATAAAATTACAGGTTTTTGTTTCTCTTTTTCTTTTAATTTCACTTATATTTGATATATATGTTAAATTCTATATATGCAATATAATTGTAAATATTTTTTTTCATGTTTCACTTCTAGTTGGTTTCTTCAACACGAACTCTCGTTGTAATTTGTAATTGTTAAAAAATAATAGATATTTACTATTCTTTCTATTTGATGTTTTTTATGTATTTATTATTTATTATATGATGAAATTGTAATATTTTAAATGCATTGTATTATTCTTAATTTTATATTTGTATGATAATTAAATGGCCTTTTTTTCATATTAATTGTGGTTATTATTTATAAGTGAAATATGTGAAAAATAATGTTAATAAAAATAAATAAATTGTTGTTATTTTAAATTTATATTAGTATAATTTGTGGATACAGGATTAATGTAAAATTATAAAGTATATAGTACAACGTATTGAATGACTATTTTATAATTTTAAAATTTTAAAAACTATTGTACAAATTTAAAATTTTACTTGAAACGAGAAGGATTGATTTGAGGATGGTGAATAAGTATACCGACTATCTTTCTTCCTCCCCCCTTTTGCTTAGGTCAATGGAAACTTTTTTAAGAAAGTATTACAATAAAAACAAAAAATTTATTTCACAATTCACACAAAAATTGGTCCCAAATCCTAATAAATAAGTATATTTGGTATTAATTAATACTGATATAATACTACGTTATAACTAAATTTAGTACCAATACCAATAAAGTATTTATAGCATTGTTTCCATTTCGTTGAATCCAGAGTCACATTAAAGATACGGCCAAGAGAATGAAGGCCTTGAAGATGTATAGAATGAGTTAAAATAAGGATCACATCTGTATGTGGCAGCCTACTTTTTATCCAAAGGCCGAAAATCACCGCATAATTTTTATTTATTTCCTGATTTTCTTTCATTTTTCATTTTTCTTTATATGTTTTAAGTTTGAATAGAAGAAGCAGGTGTTACATTTTAAGGAAGCAGCAAGTAACATGGTACGTCGTTTCACTTATTTTAACTCTAACTGAGACATTTAATTGAGGTGCAGCAGCAGACATTTAATTATTTTACTAAAAATCATCCGTCTATTATATAATCAACCTTATGGTGGGGATGTTTCCAGAGAACTTTATGTGTTTAGACTTTAGACGTCTCAATTCTTGAACTACCCAAGTGGTTGGCTATAAGCCGAGGAAGCTTACGCCAACGAAGCTATAACTCTGGGGAGGAACGCAGAGGGACAACTGTGCATGAAAGCTTAAAAATTCTCATAGAAAATGGTAGCAGAGATTCTGAGATTGACACAGTCTGCGTCGTCTCCACTCTGCAGCTTCAGTGGTTCTCAAAAGGGAACTAACTTTGCCTCTAACCGAATTCACTTTCTCGGTCTTCCTCCTCGTGCTTCTCCAATTTCTCATGCCATTGGGAGCCGTCGTGTTGGTTCAGACTTTTTCAACTTGCCCGTTTCACGCCAAAGACAGTAGAGCAGGAGAAACCTCTCTGTCTTTTCCATGGCGGCCGATGGTTTCTCCCTTTCTTTCACTCTTACATGCACACGCAAGCTCAATCTTGAACTCTGTTTAGTTCCATCTTTGTTTGAAAAGGAGTGATTTTGGTCTGCCAAATTGTATTGGTATTTGTATGTTGGATGTCTAGTAAAGAACCCAATCGTGGATACTAGTTTGTTATCTGTGTATAATGCAACTCTGACTGTTCCTTCTCATTCCCTGACTTTTTTCCTGTATGTCTCTGAGGCTATTATTGATCATCCTTCTGGTTTCTGGTTTACTGTGTATGTAACTTAAACACTAGGAATTTTAATATTTTATTTTTTTGGTGAAAATAATTTAGAGTCCTTTTATACGCTGTACAGTAATTGAAGGTGTAAACTCAGTCACTAAGCAGCTTTGACGACATTTTCTGGTATTCCAACATGACTGTAATTCTTCTATGATCGGAATTAATGACGCAGTGAACATATTCCTGCTCCATGTCTTTACACTACTCTTCATGTTCTATAAGGAAGGCATTTCAATCCATTCCAAAAGATATTTTATATAATTGGAGCAAGACCCTGCTGTTGGTCGTAAACCGAGATACTTTACTACATTATTTATTTGCAAACTTACTTACGGGAAACTTTGATAAGTGCCAATTTATTGTTTGATGGTTGTTCCTTCATAAGCATGTCACGTTACTTGTTCTAGTTCACGGTTTTTCATTTAACATGTTCACTTTCATTCTTTTACCAGAGGCAAAGCGTGCTGTGCCATTGAAGGACTACCGCAACATTGGGATTATGGCACACATAGATGCAGGAAAGACTACTACAACTGAACGAGTTCTGTACTATACAGGAAGAAATTATAAAATAGGAGAGGTGCATGAGGGAAAAGCGACAATGGACTGGATGGAACAGGAGCAGGAAAGAGGGATCACAATCACATCTGCTGCGACTACTACATTTTGGAACAATCACCGCATCAACATCATTGACACTCCTGGAAATGTTGATTTCACTCTTGAAGTGGAGCGGGCTCTCAGGGTGCTGGATGGTGCTATCTGTTTGTTTGACAGTGTTGCTGGGGTGGAACCACAATCTGAAACTGTGTGGAGGCAAGCTGATAAATATGGGGTACCCCGAATTTGCTTTGTTAACAAGATGGATCGCCTGGGTGCAAACTTTTTCCGAACACGAGACATGATAGTGACCAACTTGGGTGCTAAACCACTTGTTATTCAGATTCCAGTTGGTGCTGAAGATAATTTTCAAGGTGTTATTGATCTTGTGAAGATGAAAGCTATAATTTGGTCAGGAGAAGAGTTGGGTGCAAAGTTTGTATTTGATGACATTCCAGCTGATCTCAAGGAGTTGTCTCAGGAGTACCGGTCTCAGCTGATAGAGACCATAGTTGAATTGGATGATTTTGCCATGGAGCAGTATCTTGAAGGAGTTGAGCCTGATGAAGAGACCATTAAGAACCTAATTAGGAAAGGAACCATTTCCAGCAGCTTTGTTCCAGTTCTGTGTGGTTCTGCTTTTAAAAATAAGGGTGTTCAGCCATTGCTTGATGCTGTTGTCGATTACCTCCCTTCACCTCTTGACTTACCATCAATGTCGGGGACTGATCCTGAAAATCCTAAGGAGACAATTGAAAGGGCTGCAAGCGATGATGAACCATTTGCTGGACTGGCTTTCAAGATTATGACTGATCCATTTGTTGGATCACTTACATTTGTTAGAGTGTACGCAGGCAAGCTAACTGCAGGATCTTATGTGATGAATGCAAACAAAGGGAAAAAGGAGAGAATAGGAAGACTTCTAGAAATGCATGCTCAGAGTAGGGAGAATGTTAAGGCAGCCTTGGCAGGTGATATTATTGCCATTGCAGGCCTAAAAGATACTATCACAGGTGAAACACTCTGCGATGCTGAAAACCCTATAGTTCTTGAACGGATGGATTTCCCTGATCCCGTTATTAAGGTTGCAATAGAACCCAAGACTAAAGCTGATGTTGACAAAATGGCTACCGGATTGATTAAGCTTGCACAGGAGGACCCTTCTTTCCACTTCTCAAGAGATGAAGAAATTAACCAGACTGTGATTGAAGGAATGGGAGAATTGCATCTTGAGATCATTGTTGATCGCCTCAAAAGAGAATTTAAGGTTTATATCTGACCCTCATGCGTCTTGTTTTATCATTGACTATTAACTGTCCCTTGGTGGATCGGTTTATGATACCGTCATTTGCTAGCAATTACTTTCCAAACAAGCCAGCAACCTATTCCATGCACTACCGCTTGTGCCAAACTCAAGCATCCAAATGTTTCAATCTTAACTTGTGTAGATCCATATTGTATTATGATTGACAAGATAACTGATCTTAATTGGCCTTAGACATGTATAGATAACTTTTTATCCGTCAGGAGTTTAATGCAGAGTGAACTCACACTTCTAACCTTTTTCATAAAATCTTGGGTTTTTATTTTTCTAAGGTTTTCAAACAAAAATGAATAAACTGTGAAATGCCAGTTTATTTTTCATCAAAGTTTACTTTCTTCCTTCAAACAGGTTGAAGCTAATGTTGGTGCACCTCAAGTAAGCTATCGTGAAAGCATCTCCAAACTATCAGAAGTGACATATGTGCACAAGAAACAGTCTGGTGGACAAGGACAGTTTGCTGATATCACAGTAAGATTTGAGCCCATGGAGCCAGGCAGTGGATACGAGTTCAAAAGTGAAATCAAGGGAGGTGCTGTGCCAAAAGAATATTTTCCTGGTGTGATTAAAGGATTGGAGGAATGCATGAGTAATGGGGTGCTAGCAGGCTTTCCTGTTGTTGACGTGCGAGCTGTACTTGTAGATGGTTCTTACCATGAAGTTGATTCAAGTGTCTTGGCTTTCCAGTTGGCAGCCAGAGGAGCTTTCCGTGAGGGGATGAGGAAAGCTGGCCCGAGAATGCTAGAACCTATTATGAAAGTTGAAGTTGTCACTCCCGAAGATCATTTGGGAGATGTTATTGGTGATCTCAACTCAAGGAGAGGTCAAATTAACAGTTTTGGTGACAAGACCGGTGGTCTCAAGGTAAGTTTATGTTGAACCGATCGTATTGTTTCTTTTTCTGCTCTCCACCTTCCTGTTCCATGTTGTTCTTGATACCAAAGAAGGCGATCTAAATTAACCATTAAGCTAATTGTTAAAGGTGGTAGATTCACTTGTTCCACTGGCAGAGATGTTCCAGTACGTAAGTACACTCCGTGGAATGACAAAAGGCAGAGCATCTTACACCTTGCAATTAGCCAAGTTTGACGTTGTACCTCAACATATCCAAAACAAGCTTGCATCAAAAGAGGAAGAAGTCGCTGCGTAATTTTCACATTATACTTTTGTCAGGCAATTTTGGAATTTTTAATGTGAATTACGTATAGAATTAAACTCCAACGGTAAAAGGTTTGAGAAAGAGTAATTCAAAAAATAGTACTTAAATTTTATTTACTGTATCGACTTATGGTGTCGATTATTACCAACTTCTTCGGTTAGGATTGATTGGTACAATAGGTACCTGATAGTATTGGGATCAAAATATAAATTTTCAAAAGTTTAAGGACTAAAATTAAAAAATATATTTTTATTTTTATTTTTATTGATTGAGGTAGAATTTAGTCGCAACTCTCTTGATCCAAATGAGATCCTGTGTTGATGGAACATGATGAAAACTAGTTTATGGAACAGACGATCTGTTCCCTCTTGATCTCTCTTCTTACTCTCAATATCTCATCCTCGCGATCGCCTTTGCTCAGGTCATTGTTTGCTCACGTCATTACTCGTCTACTCATTGCCAGGTCGTTCATAAAGTTGATATGTTGATTATAAGGTTGGAGACCCTCTAATTTGTATGGCTTTGAAACCATAGTTTCACTTATACATCTTTTAGTTATTTTTTCTATAGTGCATTCTTACTGATTAAAGGTGATAAAGTCTAATCTTACATTTCAGTTTATGAGAAGAGGTTTCACAAATGAATTGATTTTCCTAATACCATTTAGGTTATAGCTTTATGTAACAAGATCCCATATAAGGAGGGATTGTGTCCAAGTTCCATTGTAGACAGTGCATGTGGATAGTTCTGTCTTATAGATGACCCTAATTTGAGTTGCATTTACATGCAATTAACTTAATAGGTTTTGTATAATTGGACTTTCTAGTGACGTCGTTGTCGAATTTGAGAAAATGTTTCTTAGTGACATTATTGTCAAAGTGTTGTTCTTGTGTAAATACTTAAGCTTTGGCCAAGGAGCATTATGAATTGATTTATTTTGTTTGAATCTAATAATTTCTTATTTTAGAGTATGCTGTTGATAATGTCTTGTTTATACTTGATAATGCTTTTGTTTGAATCTAATAATTTCTTTTTTTTAGAGGTTATTGATCATTTCTTCTTTGTACTTGATATCTTATCAATTATGTTTAAAGGAGTTAGAAATATCCAATAAGAACTAGTTGTTTTCATCATCCTGATTCGTCATTTTTCAAGCTAAGTATGGACAAGCTTCACTAAATTTGTTTAAATCAAACTAGTGTTGACCTTGGTTTGATTCAAAATTCAAGAGGAATAATACGAATTATAAGTTTAAAATAGTAACAATACTCATTTGTAGAGATAAATAGACTTAAATATATCATATGCTATGCAAATTTATCTTATATGGAAACAATTTATATATAACTTGTTCGTTAAGTTTGTTGCAAGGTTATGTATAAAGAAGTTCAGTCTTGATATGAAGTTGTTGTTTTATGTTTTACAAATAAATGGAGGTAAACTCTTAAGTACTCTTGACAATTTAATCTCTTCAAAAAGATTTGATGAACTAGCTTGGACTTATGCAAGATTAGTTCCTAGTACGAAGAACCATATATATGACAAATATTTGAGAGGTGGGATTTAACTAAGATCAAAGGTGATGTGAAACTTTACAAAAAAGGCTAATCATGATGTAAAATGACATATAGAAACTTTGGTTAAAGAGTATTATAAGGATAAAGAAAGAAGGCAAAGATTGAAATACGAAATTGGAAGTGAAAGTTCATTTTGCATTGGTGAGGATGAAACTAAAAATACTGAAGTTGATATTCCTACCCAAGAATGAGGGATTGCTCCAACTACTATGAGTAAAAGACTTTTTTGCTTCACAAACAACTCCTAGATTTTAACCTTTAGTTTATAGTATATTACAATCAAAAGAAGTAGCTCATGATATGAAGATATCAATGACTAGATGGTGGTATGATCAAATGTCTTATTTAATATTGTTCGATCTTACTATTATCAGCTTATAGTAGATAGTATTACCTTTTATGATCTAGGATTTAAACCTCTTTTAATTGATGACTATAGAGATAATCTTTTTAGCAAATTTGTTATCAAAATAAAAAAAATTGAGCAAAAAAGAAAGAATCAAATGACTTATAGATGTTTAGGCCTGTATGATGGTTGGAAAAATAAAAGGCATGAGCCCATTATAATTTTTTTCAATTTATTTTATTAAGAGGTGATTTTTTAAAGTCAATTGATGTATTTGACCTTGTAAGGAATATTGATACTTTTTTTATAGATATTTTATGAAGTTGTAAATAAAGTTGGGCATGAATCTATTGTAAAGTTCATTTGATAATGGTGATGCTTATAAAACTGATAAGAAGAGGTTGCAAAGTAGGTATAACTCTTTTTATTGGACTCTTTGTATTATATATTCTATTGACATGATGCTGAAAATATAGGAGATATAAATACATTCCTGTCATTGATGAAACTGTGAAGGAGAAAAAAGTAATTAAGTTAATTTATAATTGCAAACAGATTCTGAATTTGATGAGAAAGAATATCACGAATGTTACAAGTAATTTCTTATCACTTTAATGTTTTATTTAAATCAAGGAGTCAAGAAAAATGTTTACAAGTTATTAGTGAATTACATCTCAGTATGTCAAAGGTTTCTATTATTATATTTGAAGATCATGAATTTTAGTCTTAATATCAATTTATGATCCAAGTTTGTAAATCCTCGGTGAAAGTAAGTTTTCTCTAACTAATAGTAATGAGTAGTTAATAATGAGTTACTTTTACAGTGTTATAGAGAGAGTAAAGGAAACAATTAAGTTTAATTTGAAAAGATAGATCTTTGTATACATACCTTATCTTAAAAGTCATTAATAAAGGATAGGATAATAACTTTACTCTTAGTTATTTGTTATTGGGGTATTCTTAAATCCGAGTATCTATTTTAGACTATATTTCATAAATAAAGTTAAAGTTAATAAGGGAATGCTTTTAATCATCACAACACTTGTTTAAGATGGTATGATGCAAAAAAAATTTAGCTCATAAATGAATGTGTATAGGAGTATATGGTGATTTTGAAATGCTTATAGCAATACATCAAAGAAACGAACTTAATCTATATATATTTCTTCATTTGTTAGTTGTTTAAAAATAATTATCATTTTATTTTATTTATGAGATTACTTTTATTGTTATACAATTGCATGGTAGTAGCAATTTGGAAGTGGTGTTCCAGAATTATAAAGACTTGCAATTCAAATTCTTTGCTAACGTATGAGTGCAATTGCGAGTAAAAGAAATTGGAACATATTAGAGTTCTTTCATTCCAAAAACAAGAGAAATAGATTAGAACACAAGATCTTGTATTTATTCAATACAACTCAAAGTTTCAAGAACAATATGTTATTGTCATTATGAGGTTGAATATAAATTCTTATAAGTTCTTAATAATTTAATTTTATTTGTTTACTAATACTCTTAATAGAATAAGTAATTCCATTAATCTAATTTGCCTTGACCATATCAATATCTTAATAGACTAAATTTTTAAGAAACCAAATTTATAGATAAAAATGAATTAAATGATGATCATGGATGAGAAAACATTACAATATCCTTTGGTTTATTGAGCTTAAATAATAGTAATGATAAAACACCCCTTAATGATAATAAATTTGTACTAAATAAAAATTAAGGACAAAATGATTCAAGTATATATGACGTGGAATGAAGTTTAAGGTTCTTCAACTATACTCTTTTTACTTTTAGTTTCACTTGTACTTGATGTATACATTCAATTCTATAAATGTAATATAAATATAAAATTTATAACTATAAATGTTTATGTTTCAAATTTTATTTCCACTTTACTATGTTCCTCACAAACTCTTGTTTTTATAGACCTATATTATTCTTATTATATTATGTTTTATTACAATCAATTGTGATAGTTTAAGTACTTTATATTATTCTTAGTTTTATAATTATTTGTGAAGTAACTGATCTTTTTTATAATAATTGTGTTTGCTGTTAGATACTAAATATGTATTGTAGGACCCTGATCTTTAAATGAAATTTAGAAATATTAAATGAACTTGAATGAGTGTTTTAGTATATGTTTTGTGTTATAGATGTAATTATACTTAA
>JAOTAX010000197.1:32668058-32679688 GCA_025629825.1 Erythroxylum guanchezii
CGCTTTGTCAAAGAATAAGACTAAGTTTTGTTATAGATGATATTGAGATAAGATTGAATAAAGATGGATTACAAATGAGAATTTGAATTCGTTTGAATGATGAAAAAGAAAAGAAAAAAAGAAAAGAAAAAAAATTTTATACCGATTTCGGATTGGTTTTAGTCTTAAGGTTTCCAACGCAACCCTTTTGTTTTTGTAAAAAAGTTTAAGTTCTTGGATGTTGGAAATTTGTTTCGGTTCGATTGAACCGTTTGTGTGCTTCGTTTGCAATTTGCTTCCGATTCGTTTCGCTTCGAAATCCGTTCCTTCGATTTCCGCTTTCAATTTTGTTTCCGAAATTTGTTATCCGATTTTTCGATTTGATTCGTTTTGATTCGATACTTCCGCTTTATGACTTCCGACCCGTTCCTTTGTTTCGCTTATTCGATTCGTTTCCGTTATGTTTTCGCCTTATGTTCCCGCTTCGGATTCTTTCGTTTTGGTTTCGCTTTTTTGGTTTGTTTTCGTCCATTCTTTCATTTTCGTTTCCGTTTTTCTGCTTTTCCGGTTGGGGTCTGGTTCCGAGATCGGGTCCCAACATGTATAATATTTATCAATAGGCAAAAAGTATAAATTAGACCCTAATACTTTTACCAAAATTTGAAGCGTTCAAAATGAAACATAACATTTATAAAATGTTCAAAATAAACCCCAAATAGACAAAAATAAATAGATGAAGTTAAGTCTTGGCTCAATATTTGTCATGCTAGTATATAAATTTTATATATTTAATCTGACATAGGCCCATTATACCATAAAGAACGTGTCCAATTAAATTTATATATTTATAATGGAATTACCAATCCTAAAGTGCCCTACCTTTTTAAATTTTTACAATCCAGAATCCAAACTTTTAATTTTTTCAATTAAATAACCAAATGTTTAATTTTTTCAATTAAATAGCCAACATTTTAAAACCTTAACAGTTTAATTTGAAATGTTGGTTTTGTTAGTAACTTATTAATTTGGCTAGCGGAATCTTTGTTTTTCATAACATATAGATAACTACTTGAAAAAATAATGGCCATAGTTAAATTGGAATATAAAGAATTTTTTCAAGGGGACACCTACATATCTTAAATAAAAAGAACTTATTAGTCAAATTGATAAATTATTAATAAAACTAATGTTTTGAACCGAACTATTAAAGTTTTAAAAGGTTAGTTGCTCAATTAAAAATTTAAAAACTTAAACATTTGGTTAAAAAAAATTCAAAAAGATCAAGCACTCTAGGATTAATTATCTCGTAGAATTTATAATTTTAAATTATAATAAAAATTAATTTAATTATAATTAACCTTTATTAACTAATTAATTTAATTACAATCTACTTAAATAAAATTTCACTATTTCACAATTTACCCCCAATTTATCCACATAAGAATTTGACTTATTAGATAAAATAAGTAAGGATGCGAAACCCATAATTACTTCTAATAAGATTACTTGTCAAGCATTTCCTATAAAAGTAAAGGGAGGTTCTTTTGATCACAGATAGTCTTACGATAGTAACGTAGACAATACACTTTGAATAGTAATGAGTAAATGCTAGAAGAGAAATTGCTCTAAAATTTGAAGTTTTGTTGTCCATCAGCTTTGGACGGTGGGGAAAAGCCTCTTTGCCAGAAAAGGAGGTCTGAGTAGCTGTCACTGACATGAAAATCTTTAAAGAGGAGCAAGTTTCCCCAAACATGGCCTAATTATTGCTCCTGGTGGGGGCTTAGTAGTGAAAGTGTGTCTAATTCACTTGAAAAGACCGTGAACAAAGACAAGACTGACTCATATGCAATGTTTGTTAGAGGTATTTTCGTTTCTATTCATCTATTGAAGTTCATGCCAATTTATGCTTCATGGTTTATTTAAAAGGTAATATTTAAAATATGCATCACATGGGGTATCATCTTCAATTGCAGGTCATCAATCATCTACCCATATAAAGAACTTGGAAGAGCAACATGGATTTAGGAGACAAGAAAAGCCAGTAAAGGACTGAAAAGAACGAAAAAGAATGAGCAAGAAAGGAGGAAACGGTCATGCGACTCGACCTCTATTCGCTCAGACTCAGCGCTAATAAGGGGCTCAACTAGGCTCTAGGTTGGCCAACCTAACTCGGCCTTTTAAAATATTTTTAAAAAAGATGTCATTTTGCTTATCATTGCTTGTCAAGCCTCAAGTTTGACTAAACCTAGGTAACCTTACTCAACTCAGATCTGGCATGTTAACTTTAATCGAGCTAGACCCGAGCTTAATTGTCAAGCCTAGAAAAAGAAACGAGCTAAAAAATAGAGAAGAGAGCTAAACAATAGGAGATGTCCGGAAAATAAAAGCATATAGGTCTTGTTTAGTAAATAGCTTATCAGTCATTTTTTGGCAGATTGGAAGGTTTTAGCTATTTAACCATGTCCAACAGTTGATAATTATGTTTAGCAATTATCTGATTGGGTTAGCAGATTGTACTCATTCCACTGATTTTGAAAACGTTACTATGAGGAGTATTTTTCTCAGGTGACTGAGAAATTAAGGAGTCAAAAGACGATTATATCCAAAAATTATTACAAATCACTTAAAGAAATAGATATATAAATAGAGATATTGAGATAGAGATATATATTTGACTTAATTTATATAAATTTTTAAATATTAAATTAAAATTTTAAAACATTTAATATTAAATTAAATTTTTCAAAAAATTAAAATTTTAATTATTAAATTAAAAATTAAAAATATGTAATATTAAATTAAAATTTTCAAAAAATTATATATTTTTAAATGTATTATCTTTAATTATATTACATTAATTACTTTTGTATATACCGATACTTAGGTCCCTTTTTATATCAATATTTAGTACATAATATTATTATCACTTGTATCTTGTATTTAATTCAATTCAATTTCATTTAAAATTAATAAGTCAGATTTAAGTTAATTATTTTATCTAAGTTTAAATTTTGATTAATATAAACAATTTTTCAAAATAATTTTAATTTAATTTAATATATTAACAAATTTTTTGAAATTTCAAATTTAAAAAATAAAAATAAAAAAATCTATATTTCCTTAAATTAGAAATTAAATTGACATCATTTTTATATGTCCAATTACATATTAAACTTGTCAGTTCTGCATTTAAGAAAAACTTTTGATATGATCCGATTGAACTCATTCTCAAGCTTATTTTTAATGACATTTTAGTGATCTCTTAAGTTCTTCAATTGACCCTTACAAATCTAGGATAATCTCAAGAAATTTTTAATTGAACTCATTCATCGATGAGAAGATGTATTACGAAAACTTTCAGTATTCTCAAGGCTTGATTAAAGATATAGTAGAAAATGATGGTGCTAACTTCTTTTGCTCTATCTAAATTCTTATAAAAATATTCAAATAATACTAAGATATAATCGGCTAATACTTTTGTCTTTATAAAAAAAATTTAAATCATTCTTTCGTAAGTCATTTTATACATAAACAATTAATACTAAATAACTAATTTATCAAATATTTTTAAATAAACACTTGATATTACCCGTTTATCAAATCAAATATATTAATCCGCTATTAACTAACCGATGATAGAATCAACGAACAACTAATATAATCCATTAATTACCGACCAAAGTCATAATAAAGAAATGAGGGAAGAGAGACAACGAGGGAGGAGTTACTGTATTTGTAGACGTAACAACTAAAAGATGAATAAGCAAAAAGAACTGGAAAAGTTGAAAAAAAAAAGATTAGTGGGAGAGAGTATTAAAAGAACGTAAAGAAAACAAAGGTTTTTTAAGAACTTCAATCATATCATCTTTCCCTTGACTTCTCATTGTACTCCCCAAATGAGCTAGACAAGGTGATTTTCTAAGCACATCAAATCCTTTTCTAAGTTGCAACATTTTTTTGTTAAATCTTATCCACACACTTATACAAGATTACATAAATATACGGATGAACACCATAATCAAAACAAAAATCTAATCCTATTTTCAAGCAAAAATTTCAAGACAGATACAGAGATAAGCTTTATCAGGAATTAAGACACTTAGAAACACTGAAATTCAACTTGCTAATGCCTTAATAGCGCATAACCAAAACTAACATCAAATTTAATGCAGAAATCGCAACATTTAGTAAGGTTTCTTTTGCTGTTTTGGTTTTCTGAAATTTCAGAATGTGATATTCGATTAGTAATTTGGTAGTTAAATTGCTTGTGATTTCAAAGTGGTAACCGGTAAGTCCTGTTAAAGATGGCATTCCCGAAAAGAAAACAAAGAAAAAAAGGGCTATACATAGCCGAGAAATTAGCCGGTGAAAACACCTGTGTCAAAGGACAATTGAAAAACGGTCAAATCATGCCACTTGATTAAACGAAGGCGATCAGTTAAGGACAGCTGATAGAAATGTCAAACTAGAACTCCAAGAAACGAACGAGTCCGATGCTACAAATTAGCTACCAAAATTACTAGTGAACACTTAACTGGAACTTAGCAAAATTACTAGTGAACATTTTACTGGAAATTAGCAGGAAAACTCTTTCTACAATCTCTACACTATCAAAGAGAGATTCTGCCCCTTTGCAAGACAGTTGGACGATGAGTACCCTGTATTTACCATCGAGGTTTTCTTTTTTACCCCAAAAAAGGTCTAGTTGGTGTATATTAAGAAAAGCACATAGGGGCGAGACGACGATTGAGAGAAAGTTCACATATAACAAATATCTTAAAAGTTTTCCAACTCAAAATAAATAAGTTTTCAGTTAATTAAGACACCCAAACTCACACTGAAGATTATATCTCAGTAATGTACTGATTATTGGTCTTCTTTATCTATCTGATCTGCACGATTCCAGCATTTATAAGTTTCTGGATCTTGTTCATCACCATGGGATTCTTCATGTGCTGCTGAGCTGCCTTGGGATTTTCTTGTAAGTCAACCAGAACCTGCAAACTCATCCATAAATTATGTAAGACATGAATGAAAATAAGAATCGTACATTCAAGTAAGCCGTTCAGCGCAGAGAATGTTACTCACCTGTCTCATGACAGGATCTGAAAGAATATTTTGAACCTCTGGGTCTTGCATTCCCTTGGCCTGCAATTGGAATGAGCTTATAAGCACATGTACCAGACAATCGCTTTGCTAAATGAAAAATTGAAAACTAGATTTAAACATGTATAACCTGTCTCTCTTTCAGCTCTTCGGGGGTTAGATCACCACGACTTGCCTTGTTAAGTTGCTCCACACATCTGCGGTATAATCAACATCATGATTCAATGTCTCTGAGCAACCACCAGATTACCATTACATCCTATAATCAATCTTACCTTCTCACGCCATCCAGCAATTCCTGGTTCTGAGGGTCATGCTTCAAGCCCTGCTGGTAGGTCTCCAGAGCTTTGTCATACTCTTTCATCAGAAATTGGACAGCACCTTTTCTTGTATAGCCTTTTGAAAATGATGGATCAAGTTCAATGCATTTTTCTGCATCCTTCAATCCTTCAGGCAAAGCCCCAAGCTTGGTATAGCAGGCAGCCCTATTACTGTACGCCTGAGGGTAACAACCAACTTTACATCAGGCTCTTGCCAATTAAGTAATATAAACAAAGATTTAGATGATTTGTAATTTTTACTTTTGGATCTTTTGGGTTTCTTCTCAACGATTCTGTATAATGCTTGATAGCCTCTGGATACTTCTGCTGCTTGAAGTATTCATTACCTGCAAAGCAGTCGTATGCAATATACATGAAGCTTATAGTTTACATAAAGGAACTAGCCAATAGGACATTTATCAGGCGTTCTCTAATAAACCAGTTTCCTTTTAACATAGAAAGAGAAAAACTTGTACAATGTTCAAAATATTCAACGAAATGATCTGTAGAAAAAGCAGAATGGAAAAATTACCTTTCTCTCGCTCTTCATCAGCCAACTTTGGATCGAAATATTCTTGTTGTTCAAGATCCTTCTTCTCCTTTTCTGCATCATTCAGTTTCTTCAAAGTGTCTGGGTTCCGGTGTTCTGTGAGAGCTTTCTGAAAGGTCTCAATAGCAGGTTCATAGTCCTTTGAGCATTTTGCCAATTTTACCAAGGCAGTTCCCTTCCTTGTCAAAGCTCTTGCTATCATTTTGAAGTCTGACCTGAGCTCTCTTCCCCTTTCAACTGCTCTGTCACAATCCTTGATGCATTCTTCATACTGAAAATGAAATAATTTTAAAATTTTAAATATAATGGGATGATCACCACGAAAAGAGCTTAATTGCAAAAGCAGACAACCCACTATTACTGTAATGGTTACTGAAAAATGATAACTGAACAAACTGGTGGAGCAAAACAAAAACCAAAATAACAAAGTACAAATCAAGATTATGAAGTTCAATACTTGCTCTATTAGTCATGTAATTACACTTCATTAGCAGCATTAAAGTCAAACTGGTTCTCATTCAAACTCTATATACCTGACTGATCCTATCCCAATCAAAGTAAAAAAAATACTGCGTTTATGCTTATGAATTGCATGGAACACACAATATGTGTTTTCATAAATGGTAAACATAGCTAGACTCGGCAATTTGAATGGACCAAGTGGCTTAAGAGCAATAGATTTAGGAAACCAGAGGGGAAAAAACAAAATCTCTCCATATTCATTCAACACTCCAATCGTAATACTTAAAACAGCTATACATTCCAACCTCACATATTTCATTCTTCCATGGGATATAAGTTAAGCATCAGAGCACTATTAACAAAAACATAAATTAATTCCTTAAACACTTGTATAACACCTACCCATCATCATCATCACCATCACCATTGTGAATGGCAAAGAACATATACAGCCCCAATTTTCTGATTATATCGTAAATGATCAACTATTTAGTACAATAGTATCTCAAGCGCAAAGGTCACAAGCACAGAGAATTGCCTTGTTAAATTTTGTCTGTAACTATCTATTAATGAAAGAAGAAAGGAACGAACAAAAGAATTTAAGAATGCCCTTCAAATGCGGTCAATGAGACAAATAGCCAAAACCAACGCATAGGCATCAAAACAACTACTCCAGAACATGATGAAATTATATAATTAGGTTTAGCTTCAGTACTTGGTTGAAGTTTTAAAAGTTTCAATCAATAAGAGCGGCGCTTACCTTGCCCATCTCCAAGTAAACAGCCGCACGATTAGTCAAGTAAGAAATATCCTCATCATCAAGCTCCAACGCCTTTGTATAATGCTCAATCGCAGTCCCAAAATCTTTCTTTTTATAAGCTGCATTGCCCAACTCTTTTTCTTTCACTGCTTTCGCTTTTCTCTCTTTTGCTTCTTTCTCTTCCTCCGTCACCTCCATTGGCTCCGGCTCAGGCTCCGGCTCCACTTTCTTCTCCGTGGCAGGAGGAGGAGGCGGCGGCGACTCAGCCTCCGGCACCTCCATATCCTCGGCCGCACTCGGCGCTTTGAACTTCACATTCAGTAATACTCCAAACGCTTGCATCACTCTCTGATCCTTCAGATACAGATTCAAATTGTTAGGATTCTTTTGAATCTCTTGCATCATCTTCACGAAATCAGGTTGTTGTAGAAACACCCTCGTCGACGGATCGGCAGTAAGTTTTGTCCACATCTCCGGTCCGGAGAATGCGTCGCCGAACGGACTGGGCGGAGGAGCCGCCCTGGACCTGGAAGCGGAGGCTTGAGCGTCAGCCAAGCCAGACTTGAGAGCCTCGTTGCTAGGATCAAGCTCGAGCCCCTTCTTGTAGGCGGCTATGGCGTCTTGCACTTGGTGGAGACCAAGGTGAGCAGCGCCGAGTCGAGAGTAGCCTTTGGACCATTCGGGCTTCAGCTCTACAGTCTTCTTGGCGTCGGCGAGGGCGTCGGCGTAGTTCTGGAGCGAGGCGTGAGCGGCGGATCGATTGGAATAAAGAACATGATTCTGAGGGGAAAGCGAAATAGCGTCAGTGAAATGTTTGATGGCGGCGGAGTAATCGCCGGAGGAGAAAGCCGCGTTACCTCTGGCCTTAGCTTCGTCAGCCATGGATTGTCTGCTGTCGTATGTGGGATGAGTGGAGGTGTGTAGGAGTTTCGGAGGAGCAGAACGGAGATAATGAAGAGGAGATAAGGGTATTATCGGAAAGGTCAATGTGAGACGAGAGAGTTCTGGTGATTCTGGAATGTTCGTTTCTTCGAAGTTCGATAGAAAAATGGGTTTGTTTGGTCTTCGCCAGACCAGTTCGCCTTGTTAGACATGCAATGAGGAATAGGCCGAAATGCTCAGACAAAGCCCATTAAAGTGATTATTGCTTTTTGTGCTATGGAAACCCAATGACATGTACCCATGATTAAGCCCACCCAAGCCTAACACCTGTTGGTTTCCGTCTCTCCGTCTTCAATCTTCCTCTGAGTTAAGCAGTGTCTCGGAGATATCAGTTGTTCTCTACATAAATATTAGACTAATCTGTGACCTCTCTTTCTCTCTCGGGTGAATATCGCTTATTTTAGTAATCATTCTTTATATTTATTAGTTTTGTTGCTTCTCCTTTATATGCTGGTATTAGTTTAAACAAGACGGTACTGATGCTGTTCGATGAAATGCCTCTGAGAAGACAACATGAAAATATATTCTGCTATTTATATTTATATTTATATTTTGTTTTTGTTTTTGTTTCCATTCCCTCACTATAATTCTTCTGTTTAATTAGTGTGATTCAACTAAAT
This sequence comes from Erythroxylum guanchezii, assembly GCA_025629825.1. Lineage (NCBI taxonomy): Eukaryota > Viridiplantae > Streptophyta > Magnoliopsida > Malpighiales > Erythroxylaceae > Erythroxylum > Erythroxylum guanchezii. The sequence goes on from JAOTAX010000197.1 coordinate 32,676,798, forward strand.
AAAAGGTGTTATTCTGGAGGGATTCTTTCTTACCAAAGTAATAGAACCATTGAGCATTTCTTATCCGCTTTGGAATGTTGTTCTATGTTTGGGGACAAAGGTTGATCTGTTCTCTCATTGATTCATGACGCACTCCATATCGTGGAACTCCTCATTGTAACAAAATTCCATCGCGATTTGATGTATTCTCTTTTTATTAACTAATGTTCTAGGGGTCGTAAGTTCACCTTGACTCATGATGCCTATAGGCAGCCTCCACCCTTATTGCATTTATGAAACTGCTTTTAGCTTTTACTGTTATAATACACTGAGCTTGCGTTTGAATTAGTGGGATTAACAAAGTTTGATGTCCCTTGTTGATCTCTCTCACAAAGGTCATTTCCTTACTCAGAAAGCAATTACTGATTTGAGTGGGCAAATTAAGGATATATTTACCCATAGAGTTGCGTTACTTGTTGGAAAATTTTCAATTATCTTTTTTTTTTTGTGGTCTATTGAGATTTTGTCCTTAGGCTGGGATTCAATCCCGAGTTGTTTCAAAGTAAAGGAAAATGAAAGGATAAGATTATTGAAGTCATATATTCTCGCATTTATTGTACTGCGTTAAGAGTTCTTACCGCCTTTTACTTATAATTTGTCCAATTAACCATTTAGATGATTCTAATGTATTTGTAGGAAGAATTGCATTGAGGTTTTTAATGCAAGGTGCTTCTGGTGGCTTGCGGGCAGCTTTCTCATACTGTGTGCATCAAGTGCGAAGTTATGATTACCATCACTATCTTTGCCTTCTTGACCTTCCCCCTAGCATGCGCAAGGCTGCATTTGCACTTCGTGCTCTGAATGTTGAAACTTCCAGAGCTATGGACGTTGCTTCAGATCCTAGAATTGGTCTTATGCGTCTTATGTGGTGGCAAGAAGCTATAGATAAGATCTATGCCAACAAGTTAATTGAGCATCCAACAGCTCAGGCCCTGTCATCAGTGGTATCTGAGTATCGAATCAGCAAGGGCTGGCTAAAGAGGTCTATTGAAGCTCGAATAAAAGATGCAAGGAGAGAGGACACTGACATTCCAGAAACTATAGAAGAGCTGGAAATGTATGCCGAGGACACTGCATCAACCCTTCTTTATTTGACACTTCAAGCTGGTGGTATTAAGTCCACTGCGGCTGATCATGCAGCATCTCATGTTGGGAAGGCAAGTGGCCTTCTCTTGCTTCTAAGGTCACTGCCATATCATGCAACTCGCAACCGTCACTTTTCTTATATACCAAAAACAGTAGCACAAAAACACAGTTTGTTGGTTAAGGAAGGTGGTAGGACAGAAATCTGCTTGGATTCACGTGAAGGCCTATCTGATGCTGTCTTTGAGATGGCATCAGTGGCTAACAGCCATTTGCGGAAGGCTCGAGAGCTGGCTGGAACTGTTCCTGCTGAGGCTCGTCCGGTGCTTCTACCAGCTGTGCCAGCCCAAGTTCTCCTGGATACGTTGAGTCGGGTACAGTTTGATGTGTTTGATCCAAGGTTAGCACGGGGAGTTTTGGGGATTCCTCATCTGTTGTATCAGTTGAAACTGAAGTGGTATTCATGGAGGAGGAAATACTGAAATATAATTCAAATTCTTGACAGATACTAGAATTTTGTAAGGGTTTGCAATATCTTGTAGAGTTGAGATAGTTTTGTTAGTTTTCCCATTTCTAGATGAATATCTGGTTGCTTTCATTCAAAAAAAATAAGGAATCACGTTCACAAGAGACTTTCTTAGTCATGAGCGCAAGAGCTGGACAGGAAGCTTTATGTAATTTCTTGGCAAGGCATGTTATCCTAATTATATGATGAATTGGGAGATGAAATGTTGCGGGCGCTTGGCCTGGCATTGCACGACACTCAAACGTTGTAAGCATTCATGGGCAAAAACACAAATCTGGACAAGAGTTTTCATTTCTCAGGCCACTACTTTGGTACCAAAGTTAATTGTCTTCACATTTTAGAGTGCTTCTTGCTTTCGAAGTTCTTTTTCCCAAAATTTTTGAAGTTTTGCCTTAAATTTTACGTAGTTTATGTACTACTTATTGTCAACAAGACAACAATTCCCCCTAATTTGCAAGGAAAATTGGCTCTCACGAGTACGTGTACTCTTCTCAAGCATGTGTGAGAGGTTTGTCTGATTTTACATGTGCGTTCTTGGCCGGTGGGTGGTACATAGTACATACGGTTGTTTATTCCATCCTATCGGATGCAATATTGATTTTGTATGAACAAATTAAACAACAGCCAAGGAGAAGCTGGAGTAGCTCAGTTGGTTAGAGCGTATGGCTGTTAACCATAAGGTCGAAGGTTCGACCCCTTCCTCTAGCGTTTTTGTTCGTATCTTTTACAATGCGACATCAATTTTCATTTCACCGCCTATTCTTGTTTTTATTTTCAATTTTGTTGTCCACTCTACATTATAAATATATTAATATCAATCAATATCGGATAATCCCTTAATATATTGTGTTGTATAGTTTTTTTTTTATTTTACATCAATCATGTCAATATAAATTTGAAATAATAATTATTTTTATTTCTTTAAATAATAATATGTTCAATTTTGTTGTCCACTCTACGTTATAAATATATTAATATCAATCAATATGGGATAATCCCTTAATATATTGTGTTGTATAATTTTTTTTATTTTACATCAATCATGTCAATATAAATTTGAAATAATAATTATTTTTATTTCTATAAATAATAATACGTTCAATTTTGTTTTCCACTCTACATTATAAATATATTAATATCGATCAATATCGGATAATCCCTTAATCTATTGTGTTGTATAATTTTTTTTATTTTACATCAATCATGTCAATATAAATTTGAAATAATAATTATTTTTATTTCT
>JAOTAX010000197.1:32702533-32723448 GCA_025629825.1 Erythroxylum guanchezii
TCTTAACTAATTCTAGATATTTTATTATTATCAAAACATAAAGGGATTTAATTTGTCAACCACCATTGGTCCAACATTAACCAGTGTGCTATGACTGACTTTGGCTTAGATACCTCATTATCAACGGATAGAGATCATGGGGATCTTAAATGATGTGGTAGATAAGATCACGAAGGATAAGCATCAGTGCTAAAGGATAAAGACCACACAGGAAGATCATCTGAAGATAACCGATATCTTTGTGAATAAGGATAGATCATATGTACTCTTTTATCTTAATAGTTGAGATATAGATAGACCTTATCGGATAAAATCTTATTTAAATGGGGATGTAATCTTATAGGATAACAATGTAATTTGATAAAATAAGATGTAATAATGGGTAGTAGAGTTCTGTTAGAATTTTAACTTATTCCAAAACTCTGATGCCTATATATAACTTATTTGAGCCTTGCTTTTCATACAAAGAGTTGAAAGAGCATTCATTTGTGTACTTTGACGAAAGTAATAAAGGTTTAGCATTATTGCTATATCTCTTCTTTGCTTCTATTGTTGCCATTATTATTGCTTTCATTATTTTCTTGTAAGTGTGAGAGTTAAATACTGTGAGAGTCGTGAGACGTTCAAGAACAAAGTTGTTGATCAAAGATCATGTCATGCAAAAAGGTGGGCATAACTTGCGAATAAGTTAAAACTTAATAAGACCTTTGTAACAACTGCCACGTCAAACTGACAACTTAAAAGTAACGTCTGCTTCTATTAATTGTAAGCTTAGGCCATCTCCAACCATTACACTAAATTTTTACACCAAATTTGGTGTAAAAGAGAATATTCTAATAATCTTTTTACACTAAATTTGATGTTACTCCAATCATTCTACACTAAATTTTTTACACCAAATTTTTTTAAACAATATATCACAATAATTTAGTTATTAACTAAATTAATTTATATTTATACAATAATTTTTATTTATTTATTTATTTATAAAAATTAAAATAAAATTATTATTCTTAATTAATTAATATATACTTTATATTTAATTAATATTATTTAACAAATATCATTTTTAATTTTTTGTTTTAATTTTTTAATTTTATAAATCAATGTTGTGGATTAAATTTATCTACCTTTTATTTCAAATTTACTTTTTATTCTTAACATATTTTATTAATGATTTATACCACTTATAAATAAGAATTAAAAATAAATATTAAAAATAAATTTCATATTATATTCAATATTAATGTCTCAATGAGATTTTTATAATGATATATTATATGTAAAGTAATATATATTTTAAAATTAATTACTTAATAAATTATGTAAATAAATCAAATTGTGGGAAGGATATAGAAGGAATATTTTAAAAAGATAATGGATAAAGTTGTCTTTTTATAACTTTTGGTGCATAAATTTGGTATTTTGGTGCAAAGAAATCACTTCAAGAAAGACACCAAATTTCAACACCAAAATGGTGCAATGAATAGTAATGCACCAAATTTTTGGTGCATTACTATTTTCCTTAATTTGGTGTATTACTATTCATTGCACCATTTTGATGTTGAAATTTGGTGTTTTCCTTGGAATGAATTTTTTGCACCAAAACACTAAATTTGATATTTTGGTGTGTTGGTTGAAAATGCTCTTATCCAAAGGGACTTACATGCCTAAAAATGGAAACCAGCATAAAGCATCATCGTGTCATGACTAGGAATGGCAACGACCGTGCCGTCTGAATCCACCAATAAGCGTATCCTTCTATTAGTTTGCTATTTGTCTCAATCCGTGTAGAATTATAGCAGAAATGGAAGTTGGAAATTTAAACATCTTTTCGGGGCTTATTTATGATCTTGGGTCACTGTTATGAGGTAAGTAGATTAATGTGTATTCGTACAATTGCTTTGCTACACTAAAATCGTGATCCAATTCCATGCTTGGAAGTTGGGATCTTCCAAGATGAGACAATTTATGTTTATCACTCTATGTCTACAACAGAGGAAGGAATAAAGGGCTACTCATATTTCACATGCTAATTTTGCAATAATGATAAGGAAATAGTTTATAAAATATACACCTACTATGATAATAGCAATTACTTCCTTTGTTTTTTAACCACAAAATCATTTGAATTTTGGGTTTGTAGTGTACACAAAAGGGAGAAAAAAGAAGGAAGGCCATTATTGTCACCGCAAACAAATATGGCTTCTCACCATACTATTCCGTCCCAGGTGCCAATTATCCCGTGCGGCAATCCTCATCTTTACCTTCTCAAACTTAGAATAGTCACACGGTATCGTGATCCCACCCGGATGATTATACCCATGCACCCGCTCCGACTCCTTCAACAATTCTCCGAACAACGGATGATTAAAGTAGATCACGGGAACCAATACCCGCCGCGTTCCGCCGTTACAATCCGCCACGTAAACCGCCAAGTGTCCCTTAGGTGCCACCGCTGATTCTTTCCGACCCAATTGGATGTATGTAGGACCCGACCCGGAAAGGCACAGCGCTTTGGCTCCACGTAGTAGCCACCGAGATAAGGCGAAGACCCCGGAGATGGGGTTGAGAAAACAAACGGACTTTCTTCCGGGTCGGATCATCCAATGGAACACTCTCGCAAGCTTTGTTCGACGAAGCCTGAAGCCTCTGAGCCTTTTCATAATGATTTACCACAAAAAGCAAAATATTTAGCAAATGAATATCGATGAAATCGAATTTTAAGAAATGGGTTCTAGTGTTCAAGCTCTAAGAGCTAGTTCTACAAGTGGGGATAAGGTGGTGGTGGCCGCGGTTGACCAGAGGTGATGGTTTTGGCAGAAATGTGCTTCTCAGTTGCGTGAGTGTTTCTCTCTAGGCGGCCATATATACATGTAAAAAGTGTATACGTGCGGGTACGGACAATAGGACAGTGTATGTCTGTGGGCTCGGATATGGTCCGCACCCGGTAGCAGATTTCTAGAGGAAGACAAAAAGACAATAGATTTCACAAATGTTAAGGGCTTAAAGTAACAAGGCATCATATTAAGAACATTACAAACAAAACTGCTTCATGTTTGATATGATTAAAGAAAATTTGGGGCTTTGGCAACGAGGTAGCAGGGCTGAGAAAATGTAGGAGGTCGGATGGATGAATAGGGACCTTGTCAGCTGAATAGACGCTCTAGGCCTCTACCTCTGGCTCTAGTGTTATTACAGCTTTGGGGGTGTTCCTAGGGGTCAACGGATTATGATGCCAATTACGTTTGAGTTGGGACTAGTAAATACAAAATAAATTAGTCTAACTAGACCCAGCCTGCTTGGACATGTCTACAACTCCAAGGTTCCAAGTACTTGCACTGCACGTGTTTTCTTCAGAAACTGTGGGTCAACGCTTGGTACTTGCAATGTTACGGAATTTGACAAGGACGTCCAGCGTACTTGTCTTACGATTTTTTTTTAAATTAAAAAATCATATCCGTTTTTCTTTATCCTTTTCTAAAATCTAAATGGCCAACTTGCTAGATGCTTATCGAATTCGAGTAGGCTAGTGTCAGATAGAAAAGTCAATGAATTGTAAAGTAACTTGAACCAATGACAACTTTCAAATTCAAAAGAACTGACGGCTTTGTTTGAAAGAAAACGTTGTTTCGAAAAAAACGTAGAAAAGCTGAATTCATATCGGATTTGATTTGCAGTGTGTCTAATTGATTCGGAGAACTGCGGTTAGACTTTTATCATATTAGAAGAATTCAATCGGATAGAGACGTGAACTAGGAAAAAAAACAAGAAGAAAAAGCGAAGAGGCCCGATAAGCTTATTGTTCATTGCTAGTAATTCAACATCTACGCCTTTTATTGTTAAGACGACTTAGTTAATAATGGTATAATTATCTAATATGGGTTTCACAGTATAATTATCTAATATGAGTTTCAACGTGACTAAGTAACCACTGCAGATGACTTAAAGAATTACATGGCGGCTGGAAATCATATATTCAATAAGAAAAATGAAAACGTATACATCTCTTTTTTTACAACTCAGATATTAAGTCAACAATTACAAACCCATTTGTGAAACGTATGCACTACAAACGATATAATTATATAATTAATGGAAATAAAAGAATGCACTATTTCAGGTTCCAACAGTTGCCTTGATTTCAATACTGAAATTAAGAAGTGTTAAATGGTGAAACGGCTACGTTAGATATATCCTAGGTTAGGTAGAAAACCTTTTGTTAACAGCTATAACATTCGTACTCAGCAGTGAACCGCTACTTCTGGAATCGTAAAGCCTGGCCAACCTAACTCTTAATATTTGATAGTATGGTTCTTTTAAGGTCTGATATGAGGGACTTTGTGGTCTCAGCTCATCGCGTGGTTTGTGGGTTTCCGTATTTGTGTTTGAGATGAGGACTTTCTATAATTTTTTTGAGATCTGTGAAAGTAACTGGTAGAATGCTATCTGACATTCAGTTTCCAACAATCAAATTAAACTTCAAAAGACCAGTAATTTGTATCACTAATCATACAAAAAACCTTATCGTGTTTGAATTTACAATTATTTTTTTATTTCAATAATGTGCTATCGAATTTTACATTTTAAAATCAAGAAGCTAATCACAATTTACCAGAAATGAGACATGATTCATCATTACATTAAAAAAGTAGTTATATATCACACATGTGCACATATACACACATACATATATACAAATACACACATACATACACTATTTTCTTGTAAATATTGAACATGACCCATTCAATAGTACCAGTCCAGTCGATTAATTGAAGATAATCAAGGAATTGGTGCGAAGGGCTTTTGATTGACCTTTTTTTTTCAATACAAGAGAGATGAAACACAAAAGCTAAACAGCTACACACTACGCCTCTTGTCAGAAATGTCAGTTATATCCTTACACAACAAGGTTAGACAACCTGAGGGGGGCTTCTAAAAGTACATAAAACCAATATGATGTAGACTCGTAGATTTAGCCAATCAGTTAGCACATTGATTTCCTCATTGAGAGACATGACACGGCTTTACCATCCACTCTCTAGTCATTAATAACTTAATACCCTAAGCCAAGGAATAATTTGTCAAACTTCTCCTTATCGAGTCCGATAGAATATTGATGACAATTAAAAGTCTGAGTTTAACTCCACTCGGCGATATCCTAAGTTCCAGGTCAAAAGAAGACCCGAGTAAACATCCCACAACTCTATCTTAAGAGGAGAACAACAGCCAATATCGTGGAACTTTTGATTGTAAGAGTGGTCTCCAACCACTCAAATGAAAAATTGAACAAGAGAATTTCAACACTATCAAGAGGGAAAATTGCCTAGGTGATCGTGGCCTATCAATCCATTAGACCCCAATCATTAATGTTACAAAATTACAAGAGAGAAACCTAAATAATTTGAAAATATGTGCAGGCAAATAAACGGTAGACATTACTTTCCAGATGATAATTGCATAGGACATAACAAGTGGAAGCAAGTTGCAAGAACTGAAGCTTATTTTTTGTTTCAAGTTTCCTTTTGATAGCTAGATAGCTAGAGAAAAAATTGTACTTAGGGATAAAAGCATTTTGTTGATTAGATATAAAGAGGTTACAGCAAAGCCTATATTCTTTTGCAGACAAAATATAACAGAATAAAATATTATCTCTAATGAATTGTAATTTGTTTTCTCTTAAGAACTGTAAGTTGGTATCAGAGCCAACCTTTTCAATTTTTTCCTGACCCTGGCATCAATGTCCTTGGGCCTTTCCAGCGTGTCTTGACAAAAGCTTCCCATGCTTCTCTATATTGTAGATGCTCTTAAGAGAATCATTCAAATTATTAACTCACACTATCCTTGGTCAGTATACAAAGCATACAGAGACCAACAGGGGTAGAGAATTGTTGTCTCGTTAATTAGTGCAAGGAAATCACTGATTTGTCCATAACGTACAGATCCATGGCTGCTTAAAGTCAACCTAACAGTTGATGTGAAGAAGCTATTTTATTTAGCATCTACAAGTTCCTAACTATAGCCGTAGAAGGGAAAGCCAAGTACTGTTAAACGTAGAGTGTTTTCACGGTTAATCCCGAGGCTAACCCTGCCATAATTCGCATTTCTCTGGAAACTGCAAATAGTTTTGGAAAAATGAGTAAATAATATTCAACCATTTGGATCAAAATCAAGTCCTATTATTGTTTAATACTAAGGTTCTTCTAATGCAATAATTATTATTACTGAATCAAATTATGATGTTTGGTCATAGTCATGTAGATGCATACCACTGAAATGGAGATATTCTTATTTTCGTAGTAACATAAGCCACCTATAAAATTAGAAGATGGGTATGAAAAGTAGTATAATGAAAATCAAAATGTGAAAAAGTAGTTGTTACTAAGGGTGCATATATTTCTTGCAAGAATGGATGATTACTTTGTTTGTCTTAGATTTAGATCATTATCACTTACCTATTTCACTAATAACAACAAGCTTATCTTGTATTGTAATTTTTTGGCCTAATTTCTTCTTTTTAAGAACATTTAAACAAGGCATACAATTAGTTGTAATATTAGAAGAGAGAATTTGTATTAAGTGGACTTACAGTCAAAGAGTTCTAACATGTTACACTATGTTTCAATAGTGGATGATTTTAATGTGGAGAAGAATAAAGATGAAATCTAGTTGCAACATTGACAATTGGGCATACATCTCTTACGTATCATAAAAAAGTATGTACTAGTTTATTTGAAAAGATTTGATGTCTTTACTTTTTGTTATATTGTTTGTAAATTGGAAAAAAAAAGGTCATTCAAAATCATTTCAACCAAGTTTAAGCAAAAGTGATTTACCAAGTATGGTTTTTTATTAAGATGTATAGGATCCATCCAAACTTTTAACCTTTAGGAGAATCTCATTACTTTGTTACTTTAATTGATGATTGTACTATGATAACTTAATTGTGGTTAATGAAGCCTAAAAGTGAGATGAACTTATTGTTCCAAAACCTTTAAAAATTCATTAAGACTCAATACGTTGCACACATTTAAGTTCTTCGTAGTATAAATGGTGGAGAATATCGTAATCCTGAACTAAGCATTATTTGGAAGTATATAGAATTATTAATCAAATTACATATGTTGATAAATCCTAATAAAATAGGGTGGCTAAGAGAAAAAATTGACATTTATTAGAAGTTGTTCATGCCTCATTAATTTAATCTCATGTGCCATTGTCCTATTGACGAGAAGTTGAACTCCCTCAACTTCATTAACTTTCAAACACCACTCCTAGCTCAAGACGGTAGCTACTCAACTAGTGCCAAATTTGCCTCCTTGTGTTTTTGGATGTATAGTATGTCCCTAATGGTACCCAACATGGGAGGAGGTTGAATTGAGTATTTATAAAATTCAACAAATTTACTAACCAATGTACTCAATTAATAACAGTCAATATAAACAAGGATGAGAAAATTGCTTAATATAATTTAATCAAATAATTAAGCAATAAATTAAAGAGGATGGGGAAGAGAGAGTAAAAACTAATTTATAGTAGTTTGGCAAACAAACCTTACCTATATCCACTCCTAAGATTCTTCTTAAAATTTCACTATAATTCTTCTTTCAAAGTGAAGAATAACCTTTGTATAATCTTTCTTGGTAAAGAGGAATTCTTCTTACAATCTTCTTCTAAGATGAAGAGAAATCTCAATACCATTTGGATCACCCCAAGTACAATATTCAATAACCCACCAAGGTATTGTAACTCAAAAATATCTCACTTATTCACTTGATAACTCCAAAATGACTCACTCACACAAATATGACAAAATGATGCTCAAATGATTGAAAAATTCTTTAAAATGTGTGCACATAACACCAAAACCATCTTGATGCTAAAAGTAATGAGAAAGCACACATTTATAGTATTTTAGGACCCAAAATAACTATTGGAGCCAAGAACTAGTCATTATAGCGGCTATAATATACTAGTCAACTAGTATGCATTTATAACATTAGATTCAATAGTCGTTAAAATACTGGTCAACTATCAAATATATTGGTCGATCAATACCTCAACCAATATTGCTAAAAACACTCTATACATCAAATTTAATAACTTTAACTTATATTGGTCAACTACTAACCCATATAGGTTAACCAATCACCCCTAAAACATGATTTTAACAACTTAAAATGCTCAAAATTCATGTTTTAAATCCAAATATGATTGAAACACTTCCCAAAATGTTCTATTAAGATTATTTGAAATATTAAGAGGCTTTTATATTAAAACCAAAAGCTTTAATGCCTCTTGATGAATGTAAAGAATCAGGCAATAAAGTAATATGAAATGATTATACATGGTGAGCCTTTTAGATTATTAAATTAATAAAGTGAGCTTACAAATAATAATACAATATTTGAAATGACCTTAATGAGCCTTATTCTCTTTTTATTCTCATTTCATTCTTCATGTCATTAGCTACAAACTTCAACTTCTCTTTATCAACCTAATACACTATCTTCTTGAGTTTATGACTTCATTTTGTTCTAATATTGCTTTTCATCAAAATAATAAACACATTTGTAGTAATTATGTTTTGTTACCATCAAAACTTCAATTGAAACCTCCCTTGATTTGTAGTTGTACATATCTATAAACATCATTACCACAAGTTAGCTCTATGAACCCTATGGTGTGTGTTTCTTAGATACGCTACAAATCATAGAGGATAAGGTGTTGTCATCCTCCAACCTAAAATATGTTTATAACAACAAATGCAATTTTCCATAAAGAATTAATGTATTTCTCTCGTGAGTTTGAACTTCAGGGGGAGAAACAGAAGGAAATTCAGACTTTAGACTATCAATTTTAGGGGGACAATTAATTCCATGACCATAGTGTTAGTGATTTGAATATAAGTAATAAATCTTTGAATCATGGTTTTATTGATCACTTAGGCCATGAAAACTCAGTATCACCAGAAGATCACTTTGAGCATAAAGAAATGGTTGAACTAGAAGGAGTCTTTTAGGGTTTAAGTCCTTAATTATTATCCCATACTAATCACTTACTAAGGATGTTACTAAATCACCCAGAAAATAATTACCTTAATGTCTCATTAGAGGTATTCTAAATCCACATATGAACTTGAAATTTCAAATAGAGTCAAAAATCACGTAATTAATTTTATATCAAATCAGAACCTATTAGAATCAAATAAGCTATTTGTAAATCAATGATCTATTGTAGTTTTTCCTAACAATATGAAGGAAGCTTTGGCTAATCTTAAGTGGGGAGCTACATTGAATGAGTAAATGAGCTCCTTGTAAAAGAATAAAATATGGTAGTTCATTGATTGTCCATTAAAAAAAGGGTTGTTTGCATGTCGATAGATTTACAACATAAAGTATAAAGTAGATGACATAAAAAGCGATTCAAAGTAAGATTGGTGATGAAAGGGTACACTTAAAACTTATGGGATTGATTATACAAATATTTGTCTCATGGCTGAAATTAATACTGTTAAAATATTGTAGTCCCTAGTTACAAATCTAAATTGTCTATTACAATAATTTGATGTAAAAAAATGCATTTTTGCATAGTGAATTGTCTAAATATGTCCATATAGAGTTCCTACCACAATGTATGGCAACAATAAGTTAAAATGGAAAGGCATGCAAATTAAAGAAATTATTATATAAGCTAAAACAATCTCCAAGATCATGGTTTGTAAGATTTACGAAGTTTGATGATAGCTTTTAGGTACCATCAAAGAAATTTAGATTACACTTTACTTTTAAAAAGAGGTAAGATAAATCACCGCTCTTATTATAATGTTGATGACATGGTGGTCATAAGGGATCTTGAAGAAAGGAAGATATCATTACAAGAGCATTTATCTAAAGAGTTTGAAATTAAATGTCTTAATTGCTTGAAATATTTGAAGTTTCTCTATCAAAGAAAGTAATTTTCCTATCACAAAGAATTATAAATTAAACTTGTTACAAGAAACTTGTATATTAGCACTCAACTGATTGATACACCAAATTAAGGAAGGCTTAAAGTCATATGTTGAAGTAAACCGAGTACCTATTAATAAAGGAAGATATTAAAGACTTGTAGGGAAGCTGATATACTTGGCTTACACAAGACTTGATCTTGCTTATGTATTGAGAATTATTAGCCAATTTATTCATAATCCTTGAGAACAACAAATGAATGCAATTATGAGAATTTTGAGGCATTTAAAATTTGCTACTAGAAAAAGAGTCTTTTTACTTAAAAATTTGGAAAAATAAAAACGTTTATATATACGCTGATTGGATTAGATCAATAGATGATAGATGATAAACTTCAAGTTACTTCCTATTTATCAATGACAATCATTCCATGTGGAGAAGTAAGAAACAAAATGTCATTGCTTGCTAAAATAAGAAAGCTAAATTTAGCGGTATACCATTTGGACTATGCGAACCTTTATGGCTAAGGTTACCTTTACAAAATTTGTGATAACTATCTAAGCGACCAATTAAATTGTATTATGAAAAAAAGGTTGCATGTTATATAGCTCACTTTCCTATCCAATGTGATCAAACAAAGCATATTAAGGTTAATAAATTCTTCATTTAGGAGAAGTTAGATGACAAAATTATGGAGTTGCCCAAGATTTGTACCAAGGATCAACTACATGATATTTGTACAAAAGCAGTCTCAAATGAAATATTTTCAAAATATCTTGGCAAGATGGGCATATATAACATTTATACACCAATTTAAAGGAGTGTTGAGAGTTTTTCTCCTTACTTGTTGGGATTATGTAGTTGTAATATACTCGTAGGTTACTAGTTTAGAGTCAATTAGATCCCTAACTTCTAGCTAGTTTTTATTCTTATATATATATATGCACACACACACACTTGCTCTTTAGATATATGATAGAATAAAATATTTTATCTTATGAATTGTAAGCCAAATTTCCTTCAGTTTATCTTTATCTCTCATTAAGTTCTCACTTAAACTAGTCTAAAGGAAGTCTTTGATTGTTTTTTAGTAATTTTGGTGACTTTAGTAGGGAAAATTTGATAATTTGCCTACTATGTATTAGTCAATTTACACGAGAGAATAGCCTTAGTAGTCTAACTATTTATTCTAGATTTGACGAGCTGGAGCATAGTCACTAATCGTCATCATGGTAGAAATAAAATGTAAACCTAGGTATTTGATAGGTGGGATGCCTTTTCAAAACCTAAAAAATACTTGAAAATTGTCTTGCTAATCCTTTATAACTTTCTTAAACAAAAAATTGTTATTTTTTATAGTCCAAAGATAGGCCAAAAATGACTTCAAATTATTTAAGACTATTTTAAAGAATGTTTAACAAATAAGCATCATCATGACAAAACAACAATAGGTCATAAAAAAATTGAAATCTTTTAAGTCTAAAATACTTATAATGATACTTAAAACTCATTAAGTGTCTAATAAGTTCCCTAAGGATGGGAATTAGAATTTCCATGCCTAAAATAAAGAGATAGGGTGATATAGGATCACCTTGTATGAGTCTTTTTGTTCCTTTGAAAATTTTAATAGGCTTTCCATTAATTAGCAGTAAAACACGATTGTTATAAAGCATTGACAAACTCATATAGTAAAAGTCTTAGGAAATCTAAAAGCCCTCAATGTAATCAAATAAAGATGTAGGATTGGAAACCCTAGGAATGAGTTTAATAATAAAAGTATATTGACTTCACTCAGCATTTTCCATAATTAAAGAAGTATAAAGTTACTATTGTAATGTTAGTATTAATAGTATCCTAAGCATACTAAAAGATGTTGGCATTAAAACTATTTGGCCCAAAGTTCTTTAGAGGTATGAAGGTTGAATAGGGTAGCTTTAACTTCTAAAAGGGGTATGAAAGTAGCTCCTAAAGCTCCTAAGAAATATAAGGTAGGTTTAAATAAAAGAAATAATGAGTTAGAAAGATGTTTGGACAACAAGAACCAAGCAAGTTCTTAAAGTGATTATAAGCTAAGAGTTCCATATCATTTTCAGTTAAAAGAAGAGATCCTATTTCATTCTTTAATGTAAGCATTTTATTTGAATTCCTCCTTACTAGCAAGAAATTATAAAAGTCAGCAATATTAAAGTTCCTATATTTGAACCATTTTTTAACTTTTTCTTAATAAGTGACTAGTGGTTGTCAGGAGTTTGGAAATAACTCTTTAATTTGAGTTTCTCCTCATTTTTAAGCAATTCATTATGAGAATTATCACATAAGAGATTTTGGCACTCCTTAAGCTCTTTTCTTAACTTGACTAAACTTTTATGTCATTGCACTTACTATAGTGTAGGATCTTAAGATTCTATTTATCAACCTTAAGTTTATGAACACAAGAGAACATTGAAACACAGTTGGTAAGTTTACTATAATCCCTAAGTCGAGAAGACTAGAACTCTCAATGCTTAATTAGGGAATTTTTAAATTTAAATTGAGTTTTTTATATGATAGATATTTTGTACAGTAACTAATAATGGGAACTCTCAATGCTTAATTAATAAATGCCCTTCCAATTTTCTTTGAACAAAAGCCTTTTTACGTTGTTTTTTATTTCATGTAAAGAATTTACCAAAAAATAAAGATCATTGAGGGATAAATTATTAACACAACCTCTAAAATCCTTCATACTAATATCCCGTGTGCTTATTGCTCCTTTAGATTCCTTAAGAAAAAGATGAGGATTGAAATCTCTTATAACGAGTCAATCTTCCTTAGTACGATTCTTAATCTTTGTCAAATCTACTCAAAACATTTTTTTAAATAAAAGTTATTAGAGGCATATATGAATGTAATAAAGATAGAATAAAGGTGATAATGGAGAATAATTTTCAAAATTATTATCTAGTCAGTAGAAGACAAAAAATTAATTGTTGCACAAAATAAGATTCCATACAACAAGAATTCTGCATTTATAAAAATGAAAATATTATGTACAAAGGATTAATTTCTAATAAGAAAAGAGGTAATAAAGGAAATATTATGGGTATTGATTTTGGTGTTAAGATATGAGAAGTAATGAAATCCTCCACTATCATTTGTTTAGAGGGTTAATTAAACCCTTTTGTATTAAGAGTTAAGGATGTTCTTCAAGGATAAAGATTTGGTTTACCTTGCATGCCTCTTTTTTTTCGCTCTTGGTTCCATTTTATTTCTTTCTATTGATGTTAAAAAATACCTCCACCACTTTAAAGTTCTCAAATTCCTAGTTTGACTGGCTACTAGTTAAAGTATTATTAACCTTAAGAGCAGGTAAGTTACATGTGCTTTTTATGAGGATCCCTATAGAGTGGGAAAGAGCAATATCTTTTTATTCAATTTCTATATGAGTATTTAGACATCCTCTTGATTGTCATTGAGAACTTTTACTTTTAGAGTACATTTCACAAAGTCCTCTTTAAGATTATTTTGTATATTTTCTTCTTGTTTAGCATTCAAACGAGTTCCCATATAGCCCCATTAATTCAAAATACTTAATTAACAAACCATTTACCACTAGCTAGTATATTTTGTTTCTAGTTTGGCCAGAGGCTTCCACTGATAAGACATTGGTTTCTATCATAACTGAGTTTCCATCCTCATCAAGTTTCTTTAGTTTGATGACATTAGGCAGTTATTTTTGAAAAGAAACTTTAACACAGATTTTAGTATATCCTATTATTTTTATTGAAGTTGTGATTTCATTCATGCCAATAGAAACAACAATTGTGCTAGCAACATGACTAAGATTGTTTATGTTATAATATCCAAGGGTATATTGTAAAAATGAACCCATAATGAGGCAATAGTCTGACTATTTTTATTTGATTAGACTCTATAATTCCATTTTTTTATTAAAAAAGTCATATGAATAATATGCAAGGGTCAAGCTCAATAATCTTATTCATGCCTACCTTGAAGTTGAATTTTAAGAGATAAAGGTCAAGTTCATTAAAAAAAAGTATTTTACAAAATTTTCCCACTTTGAAAATTTCCATTTTAGACAATAAGAAAGGGTAGCCCTTTACACATAAAAAGCCAAAAGAAGACGACCACTTAGTTAGTCTAATTACCAATATATCTAAAGGAAGATTAACAAATGATTCACCATCAGAAAGTGAAGAAGCAATATAGCTTATAGGAGGTTTATAATTTCCCTCTCTAACAACTTTAAACTAAGAAAACTTATCATAGCCTTTAAAAAAAACCATAGTATTCTTAATGAGGGGAGGTCATTCTAGCTAGACCTTACAATATAAAAGGAGGGTTATCACTAGGCAACGAGGAGATAAGTAAGAGCATGAGAAAAACAACTTCGAAAAAAAGAAGGTTTTAGGAAATCAATAGAATTCAAATCATTAGGTAACAAATAGTTTTTTATAATTTTTCAAAGGTTCTCTTTAATAGAATAACTTGAAACATAAACCTAAAAATTAAAGTGATAAAGACAAAACTGATTCGGATAACCTATAAAACTTTTTCTTCTTTGATGAAGTTGTCAACTATAAGTTGTTTAATTATCCAATTTCTAATAGTATCTACAAAGTATAGAAAGGGAACTAAAACGTTTTGAGAGGGATTGGTAGCATCAAGAATTGAGCTACTTTTAATAAAATAGGTTATAAGTAGCATAAAAACATATTAATTACCACATGAGATACCTTGTAATTTCAAGTATAAGGATCAATTATACAACTATCATAATAAGGATATCCATGTAAACACAAGTAATGTCCTATTAAGGATCATCATGATTCGACTAATTTAGTGAACTTATTTTTTTAACTATAAACTCAAATATTTGTTTTAAGTATCATTATACTTTAATTTATGAAATCTACTACTTTATTTAAAAGAAATAAATATAATGTGTGCTAATTTTATTATTATATCATCATCCTGCATGATGAAATTATAACTAGGAACAATTTAGAAATAGTACTTACATTCAATTTGAATCTCAATACTATGATCTCATTACAATTTAAATGTACAAGAATTATCATAAGGATCTTATATTTATTATTAAGCATAAAATATCATTAATAAAATATAAAAAATAAAAAATGTCTTTATTGAATATATTAATAATGTCATACATTATTTGCAACTAAATGATTAGTTGTAAAGATATAAATTAACAAACGAAACTGAGTCTGAAAAAGGAAAGGCTTCAAAAAAATCTAAGGGAAAGACTTAAAAACTTACCAAAAATGGTAAGGAACCATAAGCCTAAAAGTTCACCCTAAAAAGGAACAGGACATTAGAGAAATTTAAGAGAGAATGTATTAACCATCTAATTGAACAGGTATAATAGTTACTTTATTGATACTGAATTTGGTTCAATACCAAAAGTTAAGGACCAATCACCCATTTTGTGTCTTTGTCTTATTTAATTGTTTGAGATTACTAATTATAAGATAAAAACAGGAACAAGACAAAACATATGCACCTTAATTGTATTGATTTGTTCAAAAGAAAGATTTAATATATCAGAATGATTAGGTTGATATAGCAAGATTGTAGCTCAATTATTGTAACAAGTGATATTCGAGTTTAATTATGGTGTGCATATTTACTTATGTGATCATCAACATTAAAAATAAGTTAAATACTAGTCATTCCTTAAAAGTATTAATTACTATTCACATATACAATTATTTTTTATGTGAAATAATGAGTGTTATTTCTCTTAGCTCAAAGTAGTTTGAGATAGAAACAACGAGATCTAAATTTAAGATTGAGAAATTCAATGAGAATAATTTTTTATGGAAGTTTAAGATGAAAGTTATCCTCACAAAAAATAATTGCCTTGTAGCCATTACAGGAAGGTCGAGGAACTTTAGGGATAATGCCAAATGGAATAAAAATGGATGTAAATGTTGTTGCAAATCTTCATATATTTTAGTTTATAAAGATTGGTCAAGCATAGAGAATAAGAAAACAAAAAAAGAAGAGTGCTATAAGATTGTCTCCCAAATCTGTATGAGGTCAATTCACTCAACAATAAAATTTTTCTTAATAGGAAACTTTATACTCTTTGAATATTAAAATCCACTTTAGTGATCGAGTGCATTAATGATTTAATTAATCTATTCTCTCATCTCATATTGTTAGGTTATAGAATGGAGATATATGAATGTGCAAAACTTTTACTTAAATTATACGTAATTTGTATTATCAACTCATCATCAACTTAATCAATAATCTTCTTACATATTACTTAGTCTTTGATGACATTTTAGCTATGATTCTAAAGGAAGAAACTTGGTACAAGAATAAGAAAGGCACATATCCTGGCTCACAATAAGTCAAATTTATGATAGTGATAAGAGAATATCAATGAATGGTGACCTAAGTGGGTGTTGAGATCATTATAGATCAAAACCAAGAAGTAAGCAAAATTTAAAATGCTACAACTGTGATGGTCAAGGGATTAAAGAAGAATTTATCTTTAAGGAGACTAGATGATCATGGGTGTAAAATAGAAACTATCAACAAGATTTTAATGATAATTCGAAATGCATTTGTACTTATGAAAAGAGAAAAGATAAGTGAAACTTATAGAAAATTAAAGGGAGAAATATTGCTATAAGTAGAAGCATCAGTTGCTTCAATTAGTTTAAGTGAAAGATCTTAAATGTTATGATATCAAAAACTTGGAATTATATCCAAACAAGGAGTAAAGATCTTTTCTGAGCAAAAGCTACTTTAGAGTTATAAAGGTATCATTACTTTTTTAACCATTGTATTACAGATAAACAATATTGTATGAAATTCAATACATCAAATTCAAGAAGCAAAGTTGTTCTAGAATTAAGTCATTTTAAAGTATGGTGAGCACTAGTTCCATTTTTGGGAAGAGCAAATTACTTTTTCTTTTTTAATGATAATGATTCTAAGATGTGTTGGGTATACCATGTTATAAGAGGAAAGCAAATTTGTTCTCAGTTTGTAAAGTTTCTTTTGTGTGTTAAACTTGATTATGATACCAAAAAAAAAGAGTATTTAGGGATCAATAATGGAGGAGGATATGCTAGATATGGGTTTGATGCATTCTAAAAATAAGAAGGTATCAAAAGACAACTCATTATTGCATACACTCCTTAATAAAACAAAGTGGCTAAGTAGATGAATAGAAATATGTTAGAAAGAATACGAGTAATGTTAAGAACTATAGACATAAATAAGGCTTTCTAGACGTAAGTAGTCAATACCACTTGTTATGTGGTGAATTAGGTTCCATAAACTACATTGTGTTAAAAATGTAGATGGCAATGTGTACTAAAAGCTAGCAAATTATTTCAACCTCCATATATTTGAAAGTTATGTTTTTGTGATATATATATAATGCCAACAGACTACAAAATTGGATCTCAAATATAAAAAAAAAATTATTTTAAAGATATGCTAATAATGTGAAGAGCATCTCCTACATGATCTTATTGCTTGCAAGGATATTATCTTTAGGGATGTTATCTTTAAGAAAGATATATTACAAAGAAAAGAAGAAGTTATCAACACTTTTCAAAGAAGTTTTGAGACTACTATACAGGTAAAAACAAAATTCAAACTTCTTCTCAAGCATTACTAGAGCAAGATGCTCAAAAAATTAATTGAGTCTTAGATTCCTTATGTTTGTTAACCAAATCATATAAAAGACCACCAAAATGGAACTTGAATTATATACTGGAGAAAAATATAACATATGACCTTTTAACAGAAGATAAAGAGCCAATAACTTCTTAAGAAGCATTTAACATTCCAAATGTCTCTTAGTAGGTGGAAACAATGCTAAAAGAAATGGAAGCTCTAAATAAAATAAAATTTAGAAACGTATACGATTACCATAAGGAAGTAAGCCTATTGGTAATAAATATGTGTTCAAGATCAAGCGAAATGATGAGGATCGAGCGATATCAAGCAAGATTTGTGGAGAAAAGATATGCTCAAAAAGAAGGAATTACTTTAGTGAAATATTTTCTCTTATGATTCGACTTACAATAGTTTAAGTAGTCCTATCAATATGTGTTGTCTTTGACTTATATCCAGAATAAATAAATGTGAAGACTGATTTTCTTTATAGAGATCTTGAAGAAGAAATTTAAAAGCTCCAAAGTAAAAGATTTTGAAGAAAAAAGAAAAATGAACTTGGTCTACATGTTGAACAAATCTTTTTATGGTCTTAAATAAGCAACAAGGTGTTACTATAAGTGATTTTAGCCTTCATTATAAGCCTTAAATATAACAAAATTAATAAAGATTCTTGTACATATTTTAAGAGGTCCAAATATTATGTGCTCACAGTTATTGGTAGGATTGTAAGTTGAATTTCAAATTTATAATTAGTTATGATTACGTTAATAACAAAAGTGAAATATATAACAACTCACAAGCCAGTAAATAAGCAGTATAATTGAAATTGATGTTGGAAGATTTTGTGCACAATTAACCTAAAGTTTCATGATATTATAATAGTCTAAGTGCCTTACATATAGTGAAAAATCTAACATTTCATTCAAAAACCTAGTATATACAAGTTCAATTTCACTTTGTTTGTGAAAAATTGTAGGAATAAACTATAAATGTGCAACAAGTTCATACCAAAGAAAAATATATATGAAAAGTTCATTTATATAGTAAATTTTTTACAAAAACAGTCGATGGTTATAACTTTGTTTGTATTGATCTACATATGACTTGATAGAAATTTAAACAATATAACAATGACAAAGTGGTATGAAAGTTGATGATTCTCAATTTGTTTCAATTATCATATATTCTTATATTTACTTTTGTACTACAGGTGATTTATCTTTATCTAGATATTTTTTAAATAATATCTAAATTTTCTTGTGTGAATAATATTTATATTATGAGCAATATCTAAATTTTTTAGCATAACACGTAATTTAATCAAGAACTGATATTCTGTAGCCTGGCTAATGAACATATGAAAATAATTTAACATACAAATACGTAACATCTAAGGCTTTACCCCTCACCCGGAAGGAGATAAAATTTATTAAACGAGTAATTATAGAGATTTATACAAGCATGCAAAATTAATTAGGATCGATTTCGTCTATTTCCAGTTGGCCATCGATTAGTCATAAAAACGTATATTACACATGAACTAAC
Source organism: Erythroxylum guanchezii (assembly GCA_025629825.1). Taxonomy (NCBI): domain Eukaryota; kingdom Viridiplantae; phylum Streptophyta; class Magnoliopsida; order Malpighiales; family Erythroxylaceae; genus Erythroxylum; species Erythroxylum guanchezii. The sequence continues at coordinate 32,721,703 of JAOTAX010000197.1, forward strand.
TTTATTTATTATGAAGTAACTTTATTTATTAATTGTTTTAATATATTATAGTTTGGTAATAATAATGAATTGCTTACGATATTCACATTTTTAATTAGTGTCAAATAAATAAAACAAATTAGCTTATCTACTTTGTACCTAACACAAGCTTAAATTTTAATTCTAAAATTACTAAGTTACAAATGATAGAATTTTATCATAATTGTGGACTAGCATAATAAACATAATTTCGTACAAACCCCAATTAATTAGATGTCAATGGTACTTCTCTCATACGTGTCATTGGGCCCATGCTCATAGGCCTGCTATGATGGGTAGGCTTGACCCATATATTGTAATGCACAGGAGGCCCTACTGCTAGCCATCCTTAAATACAGTCGCCCCATTGAGAACTATACGGGTTTCTAATCAGGGTTCGAAATAGCAGTAGTAAATTCTCTGCGTCTCTATCACGTCACTTCACAGAAAACAATAATGGATTCGATATTTCCTCAATTTTCAGGTATTTGTCCATACTATATTTGAATATAGCATGTTACAATCTTAGGGTTAATTAATTATGTTGATTAATTATGAAATTAATCTGCTATTTCGCGTTTAAATTTTCCTTCAATTGGTATCAAAGCCAATTAACCCTAATTGTGACTGATAATTTTTGGGTAATTTCGAGAGATTAATTTTTCATGGAATATCGTTTTCGGTTTTGTTAATTATTTCTGTGAAATCATTTTTTGTTGTTGTTGATTTGTTTCAGTTTGGTGTCAAAGCATATGGTAGGTTTGTTAAATTTGTTGTTGTCTTTTGTAAACCTTAAGAACTAGAAGAACCGAACCATAACCATTCCTTTTCGAATTTTTTTCGATCCTTTTCAGTAGCTTTTTCATGAAATTGATTGAGGGCTTTGATAGATCATTAAATTCTGAATCTAATGACACCAAATTTGTTGAAAACGGATCAAAATTGAGAAAGATATCAAGATTTTTCCAAAAGTAATGATGTAGATTTTCTTTCTGAGACTAAACAAATGTTGACAGCTCATTTTGATATGAAAGATCTCGGCGATGCTTCTTTTGTTCTAGGCATTGAAATTCATTGTGATAGATCTCGTGGTGTTCTTGGTTTGTCTAAGAAAAGATATATTGAAAGGATTTTGAATAGATTCAACATGAAGAATTGTAATCCTTACAGTGCACCCATCCAAAAGGGTGACAAACTCTCGTATAGCCAGTGTCCTCAAAATGATAAAGATAAGTTAGAGATGGAAAAGGTCCCATATGTTGGATCGTCTATAACCCGAGTATTCACAATACGTAGCGGAAAGGACCATAAAACAATAAGAAGTATAACTGAAAAATATAGCATGTACGAAATTACCTCTTGACGCAGATTGGTTGTTTCTTTTTCAGATTCGTAGACATTGCAATGCGTGAATGTCTTCTACCGGTATCCACACGAGGATGAACGATCCGGGTAGTAGCTAGTGTGTGCTAGCACGTCCAGAAACTTTTTCGAACGGCGCACAATTTTTTCTCTCGAAAGGTGGCTAAGGTTTTCGTCTCCTTTTCTCACTTTCTAATGAGACCTAAGTTTTTCTATTTATAGAGAAAACCTAATCCCATTGAAGCCCAATAAGTTTCGGCCCATATTATATCTCATATAATAAAAGCCTGACAACTTAATTCAATCTAGCCCAATAAATATATCCACATATATTTATTCAATGCCTAATAGATTAGGCCCAAGAGA
>JAOTAX010000197.1:32757428-32769380 GCA_025629825.1 Erythroxylum guanchezii
TGTTGAATAGTTATTTATGTTGAGTTCAATAGAATTATAGAGTGAAATAAATTTCTCTCTTCCGCTTTACTTGGAATATAAACCTTTCATTATGTATTAAGATGAGAATCTAAATTAACCTCAGAATTGAACACCTTTATGTCTATATCATATCTTTCTTGGCATCTATTTGTATGCCAAGAAAACAATGCTACCCTTGAGAAACTAAAAACAGGGCTAATAAGAAGACCAATTAATCCAACATGAAAAGTGCAATCAACACTATAAGATGAAGACCCTTAAAGTAAAATCAACTGGGTGTCATGACCTTTGTAATTGTCAAACATCTAGAATACTAATTAATATTAGGCTGTGAAAAGGATCATAATTAGTCTGATCGTGTACACCACGCGGAAGTGGACAAACACACTACCCCTTGGAAGTAGAATCTGGCGGTGAGGGTTCGAGTGCTTTACCGTCACCCCTTAAGATATAATCCATCTAATTGATTGCACCACCAACACAATATACAATGCCCCTTTTTGTCCCTTTTCTTCCGCTGTTTTACATTTTACTTATGAATAGAGTTATATGTTTAGTAATTTTGTGATTGACATCTTAATTCATATGATCGGATTGTGACACGAATTCATTTTAGTTAGAAAAGCATATGTTTTAAGTGTCAACAATAAAATATGAAAATTATTAAGTGGGGAGTTCTTCTTTCCTAACCTATATTTATAGAAAAAGAAATTTTGATATGAATATTTAAAGCACATAATTAAGATGATGATATATAATACACTCATCTTATTTAATAAATTTTTAAATCTAGTTAATTGTTGAATAAAAAGAATCTTAGAAGTGTATGATATAATTATAAGATATTAGATTTTAAGGGTAACAATAAAAAGCCAACACTGTCCTCACTCACCGTATTATCATCTTCTAACATCATGAGCTCCTGTCTCTCTCTCGACCTCAAGAGGCAAGAGCTGAAGCTGAACATATTCTTCTAGTCTTTATCAGTTGCTGGTGGAGGTTGACGCCTCTTTCTCTCTCCTCTGTTTCTTTTTGATTGAATATCCGTCTCTCTCTCGCTTTCTCTATCTCTCTGTCTGTGAAACTCATTGATATCTTTCTCATTCTAAAACCATATAGTAGAGAGGTTTGAGCCATTGTCCATCTCCCTTTTAGCTCACAAAGCTTTTGCAGCAATCAAGCTCCCACTTAATAAAAGAATGATAAAGGATGATAGATAGATAGACATTGTTTATTAGGAAATGTGTGTGATTTTGCAATTTCTCTTCGTCTATGCTTGCTTATTTAGCCATACCACCTTTCTTTTTCCCCATTCCTCAACTTTCCTTTTTCTCTGTTTAGCTTCTTCCTTTTTCATTCCTCGGGATCGGATCTCTCCTTCTCCTTTCTCTCGCTTTTGCATTCTTCGGACATTTCTTTTGATCTTGACTTAGTACACGGGTGAAGGGTTTTGAGTTCAATTCCCGAGGATCACTTTGGTATCGTACTCATATTTCTGGTTTCTTTTCTTTTCCTTTCTGAGTGGTTTTCGTTTTTGTCTGATTCAGTGTCGAAAGTCATAAAGAGTGTCGTCAAAAAGCTAGCTTACTGTGCCTTCTACTTTAGTTATAAGCTGATTGGTGAACGAAGTTGGGCTTCATATATATTCCATCAGATCTAAGAAGGTGCTTTATCATTCGGTTTAGGGTGTAGAGCACTATCAGGGTAATCAAGGTTGAGTACTTCAGCTATTCCGTTTACTAATTTTTCATATTCTCGTGTTCATAATCATATATGGGTTTGTTTTCTTTGATTTCGTGCTTAATGCGATACTATCTAATATGGAGTCGTCAATCTTAACTAATAAAGTATTTCAACATGATCGACTTAATTGCTTTCTCTATGTTGTTCCAAACTATGGTCTCGTTGGACTAGAACAGATAATTTATGTATCAAGCTATTCATTGTCTGATGCTCTTCACTTCATACACATCAGAATATTACTTTCTCTTTCCAAAGTATATAGCATGTTGTCCTGTTTAATTTTGTTTGATGATCTTTTTGACGACAATCTTTTCTCTTCGGGGTACTCGTATTGTCTTGAAATCTTTTAGGAGATCTTACCCTGCAACAGATCTTTAACCCTTTTTTTGGGATAGCCACTTCGTCTTATTCGTACTTCGCTTTGAAATCTGTTTCTTTTCAAATTAACATTCCATACACTAGTCTGTTTTGTACTTCAAATGGATTCTGGTTATACATATATATGGTTGAGCCATTTTACATATTCATTTTTCCTTTAATTCTGCTTTTCCTTTGATGCAAATCTTCCAGTAACGTTTTGATTAACATTTGAGTGTATTTGTTTAAGCGTTCACTGAATTGTCTAATATAATGGGGATTGATTAATGGAGATGATAATATTATATCTATGCATAGGTGCCAGCTTTTGTATGATTTCCTCCAGTACACATACATCATTCAATTTTCGTTCATGTTCCTCCTCTTCTTATGAATGTTTCAAGTAATTTAGCTTGTGAATGTTTCAAGTAATTTAGCTTGTGATTTTAAATCTTTTATTTTTTTACCGGAAAAGCACTTTTTGTCTAGAAAACTTCATTTCTGTAATATAAATATCTTTTTCTTTTGGTTCCAAGTGATAAATAATTTTATAATGCTCTTGAGAGATTTAATTAGTGATGACAAATCCACCATCTTTCGGTAACTCAAAATAATTTACCATTTACCTCATATTTCGTGTAAGCTTGTTCTCTTAATCTTCTTATTTCCTTTCTGCGTGACACCAAGAAGGAATAGATTCCCCCTATATGTATGAATGACCAACTATATACATTTGAATTTGAGGTCCATTAAGGAATGATATAACGCGCAAATTTAAGATTAATATTAAAATAAAGTTCAACATATTTAAGGCCATTCACTCCTAACTTCTTACAAGGTATGTATTCATCTGTGTGTGTTTGTGTTAGTTGTTTGTAATTCTATCTTTGACTGAAACACAAGGCAGATTTAAGTTCTTAATGGAAGACACAACATAGTATTAAAATTCTAAAGAATGCTTCTTGTTCAAAGCAGGTAGCTAGTTATTCAATTAAATGAAATTTCCATTCATAATGATGCTTAGACTTAATTTTGATTGAGAGACTTCGTTGATGTAATGACTGTTTTTTCGTACTAAACTTTATTGTTCGGTTTAGGGTGGAATGATCACATTATGAAATTGTATACTATATTATGAGAGTCTAATATTCTATTTAAAACGGAGCAAAAGTCTAATATTCTATTTAAATTCTTATTATCCAAATATAAACAAATATAGGGCATGTATGTGGTGTATAAGTATTGTCACAAAGTTATAAAATTGATAGTTGAATTGATCGTTTAAAGTTAGGTTAAATGTTCTTTGTTTATTTGTGAAGCATAGATAGGTCGATTGTGGGATTGTAATCTGTGATGATCATAAATTAAACTTCAGATCACTACTTTTCTATAGTTGCATTCAACTAGTTTAGTTGTCTACTCCATTCCCATTATAATAGTTGAGCCATAATGTTTGTGAACTTATAGCTTTACATGGACAATTTGGATATTATCTAACATTTTGAGATTTGGAATGCAAACATCCATTGGTAAGTTTATGAGGGAATCAAATAAAAAATAAAAGTTCAAATGCAGTTTGGTTCAGTGAGATTGAATGATTAGTAATGATAGTATACATTCTTAGTTAATATCGTCAATGTCTACCGTAAGGCTAATAAAACTGCGAATTGATTAGCAAACTATGTTAGTTCTCTTAAACTTAGCATCTATTAGTATCAAAATCCGCCTGTGGGTTGCTTTTCTATCCTCCTAGAGGATGTCACTGGGGTATCCTTTCCCCGACTAGCTACTTAAGTTCAATGTATTTCTTTCCGATTAAAAACAAATCTAACTTCTGAATATTGCTTAATTTTACCCAAACTCATCCGCATCTTAGTGAGATCATATCGAGATGTTGTAGATGTTTTTCTTTTATTATTATTATTATGAAATATTGCTTCATCTAATCATATTTTTGATACATTAAAATTTTAAATAGTAGTCTACAATTACAATTGTGATCATAATTATGATTGATATTTAAACTATATATATGATTGATATTTAAACTATATATTTATATTTATCGTAATTGAGTATATGTTATTCATAATTACTATACTTATTGTAACTATAATATAACTTGTAATTTTAAATTGTCGAGATATACATCAACCTTTTATTCTTTTCCCTCTGACTAAAGTTTGCAATAGATAGGCTGATGTCTTGTCACCACATTCCGGCTGCAGGTTTCGATTTACTGAAAAAACATGAATAACTTTTCGCACGTCCCGCCAGGCTTCAGATTCCATCCAACAGACGAGGAACTTGTTGATTACTACCTAAGGAAAAAGGTTGCTTCAAAACAGATTGATCTTGATGTCATCAAAGACGTTGACCTTTATAAGATTGAGCCATGGGACCTTCAAGGTAGAAATCTTCCAATGAACACTGGTGTTTAAACAAAATTTCATCGGTACTCTCTATTTGTCTATTTTGTTAATCGTCTTCCCTTGGTTGGTTAGAGTTATGCAAAATAGGAACGGAAGATCAGAACGACTGGTATTTCTTCAGCCATAAAGATAAGAAATACCCAACCGGAACACGCACTAATAGGGCAACAAAAGCTGGGTTTTGGAAAGCTACAGGAAGGGACAAGGCTATCTACTGTAGACATAGCTTGATTGGCATGAGAAAGACGCTAGTGTTTTACAAAGGACGAGCGCCAAATGGGCAAAAGTCTGATTGGATCATGCATGAGTATCGACTAGAAACAAATGAAAATGGAACCCCTCAGGTAACTATTTATTTCATTACTGTTTGGACGTATTCTGTTTAAGAAATAGATTGTACCCTTTTAGTACGAATTAAGTAGCATAATTACAAACTTCTAGACATTCTAATTATACTCGGATATTCTTAAGCAGAGTTTACAAAAGAATATGTTTTAGAGAATAAATGAATTGGTTTCTCAAAAAAGGGAAAGAACCAAAACTTTCTAAAGATAAAATCAGCTTAAGCTTGGTTAATTCCATTTGGTGACATTGCGAATATTACGTCATATTACTTTATATTAGTCAATTGCTTTTTCATAATTTTAGATATTACGGAAATTATACCCTGGTTTTTCTCAAATTTAATTTGACTCTTAGCTAATTTTTACTTTCACCGAGCTTCGTTTCATCAAATGTTCCATCTTCACATTTCGTTTCTTTTGTTCATAGTATCCACACACAAACACATTCACCAATGTGCAAACAGAACTACTGACGGTAACATCCCTAATATGAGAAATCTAAATTGCAACAGGAAGAGGGATGGGTGGTGTGCAGGGTGTTCAAGAAGCGGATGCCTACATTGCGGAAAGTTGGCGACTATGATTCACCATGTTGGTATGATGACCAAGTTTCAATTTTCATGGCTGAAAACGATTCTCCAAGGCAACTTAATTCACAACCTTACACGTCATACATTCATCAAAACTATTCCTGCAAGCAAGAGATTGATCAGCTTCATCAATACAACATGCCTCACGACCTTTTCCTTCAGCTTCCTCAACTAGAAAGCCCTAAAGTTCCACAAGGACCAACTGCAAATTGCGGTTCATTATCTCGATATGGCTACGATAGAACCAATGGAAGCAACATTCACTCCTCTACTCTTACACAGGAAGAGCCATTGCCACAAGGCCATCAACAAAATTTGAATTCAATTTACATTAGCAACGGTGACCAATCTGTGGACCAAGTCACCGATTGGAGGGTGCTTGACAAGTTTGTTGCCTCTCAACTTAGTCATGAGGAAGCTTCCAAGGAACATAGTTATTCCAACCCAGCTGATTTTCATGTCACCGAGCAGATAAACATGTTTGTCAATGAATCCAGAAGGCATGAAATGGTGCAGGGATATGCCTCCACTTCAGCCTCTAGTTGCCAAATGGATCTATTGAAGTGAAAGCACGTATATGACAATTATACTAGATGAGGCATACTAATCATAGTAACCACAGTTTATAAGAAAGAAAAAAGAAGACTTCAACCAGGTTGCTGTATATAATAAAACCTAAATGTTTATTGTTTTAGCTATCATACTTGAAAAGTGTCAATCATGTCAATGGATACTAAACTACCGCTTAGGGTAGAGATGAAAACATGATTTAGTACGTACTTTCTGGTGGACTACAATGTTGAGCTTTGTTTGACATGACTCAGCTATTGAATGTTAAAACTTGAATTGTATCTCTTCCCTTCAATTTTCAGTTGAAGAATTCTATTAATTATAGGTTGTAACTTTTTCCTTGCAGATCATCTGCATGTTGAAGATAAGGGAGCAAATTAAGCTAGGTCTTACGATTTATTCATTCCAGTTTTCTGATGACATTGAAAGCATTAAATATTTATATGTGCTCTCATTAACTCCCTAATAGGTTGTTTCGTTATGTTTCACGGTTTTGATGCATCATATGTTTTAAAATCAAAATGGGAATCTTTTGTGGAAGTTTTGATGGACAAAAGTGTTGAATACTTTTAAGCTTTTATTGGTGAGTAGAGATTTTATATTATTGAAGGTGCTTTCTAAAATTATATAACTTAATACCGGTATCTCATTCTTAGATATGTTAGGATGTTTACTAATTATATTTACACAAAAAAAATTACATAGCAGAGGTTCAACGACATATTTGATAAACACATTTATTTTGGAGACTATCTAAATTTATAAGCCTATGATGCTCAAAAATGTATTCTCATTTAAGAATTAAATCACGTAAGTTCTCTTAGCTTGATACCAATTAGGAGGATTGGGTTCAACAAGATAATAATTACATCAATAACGGTTATGATGTAATTCCCAAAATACATTGTACGCCATGATAATTCCTGAAATTAAAGAAAAATCATCTTTTCTATTTGCATAGAAAATTTAATGATAGGTTTAAATGGTTTGTTGTGGACATGATATTGTAGTTTGCGAGTATAAGGGAAAGTATACATAATGGATGGATTTCAGCTGATGTAGCTAAAGTATTAATGAAAACGTTAATGAGATTTTCAGGCCCCAAAACAATTATGAGGTCACATGCTGTTAAATCCACTTTGGCATTTTAATTTGATTTTAATGTATCTCTCAATGGGTGCATTTTTCTTTCTTTTTTTTTCCCCACGGGAGGTTTTTAGTTCCAACTAGTTTGGTAGATGGTTTTTCTCCTTAATTGCCTACCTTACACCAGAATCGACTAGCTGTCGTTATGGTTAATAAGGAAAAACATTATGGCCTTGTATGGCAATCAACTGATTGCATTTAACTATTTGTTGATAGCTAATTCTATCAGCTAATTTGACTAGTATATTGCATTAGCTACTTGTTAGAGATGTTTGGTAAAATTATCTGTTTAGTATTAACTATTTATGTGTAAAATGGCTTATGACAATGTGACTTAAAAAAAATTATAAGGATATGAATATTATATATGTTAGTATTTCGATGAATATTCTTATAAAAATTTAGATTTTAGATATTTAATTTTACAAAAATTAAGTTTATAACTCTAATAGTATGTTTGGTTCTGGTATTCTATTACCCATCTATTCTTAATTATTAGGAATTCTGTGAAAAGCTTTAGAAGTTAGAACTTGCAGCGAGTAAAGGTGGAAAAAAACTTCACAGCTATAGGTGAAGAGAAACAAAATTTGTTATGTAGATTATTTATCACCTTTATTGTGAGTTTTAAGGTTTTTAAAAATATTATTTTTATAATAAAAGAAAAATAATTTTGAATATATAACTAATACTATAATAATGCTATTATTATTTACAAGTATAACTTATAAGTTTAAAACGGCATAAATGAGTGTTGTAAGCTATAGTAATCCATCCCTATTGTCACGTTCTATAGACCAAACAACAATTGTAAACTGAGGGTAGAATGGTCATTGCTAAATAACTAATCCAACTGTTTGGTCCAAAATGTTTCACATCTAGAGTTTTTTACATAACAGTTGGTTAAGTTGAATTAGCCAACTCAACCAGCTCATAACCAAATAACAAAACAATTTTTTAATATAATCAAACCTCTAAAAATGGGTCAACCAATTAGAAAATAACTTATCAGCTGTTTATCAAATAAGTCTTATGAGTTGTCATCAAAACCGAGATATGAGCTGGCACCTATACATAGTTTCTTAATTAACATTTCATGCAGAATACACCAAGATCGTCGATAGCGAGATGTTAAGTTGCAACAATGTAATGCATATTGATAAACGAAATGCAGTTACTCAGCCACCTCAATTTATACGAGGTTCAATTCAAATTTCAAGAGATGAGATTGTCTCGTAACATGAGAGAAAAAGCTGGTGATAAAGAGTAGTTTCACTTGTTTAATTATTATATTCCCTCATAAGCCTAAGGGTTTTGGCAGCTAGGTCTTAGTTCATACATACCTGATCGAGACATGAAAATAAAATTCACTTGCAGCTTGTCTACAAGCATAAGACGACCAACTTGAGAAGAGATGTCAATATGCCTGTTTCTTCTTTGCCTTAGTTAATCAACCTCTTGCGTGCCTATGAAACATTGAGATTTGAGCTGATTAATCAAAGTTGAGAAGCACAAGAAACTATAGGTTTTCAGCAGTTCTCGAGGATATTGGGTGCTAGTATAGCGAATGAAGATTATATATGCTATCTCCAGAAAATATTAGAGGGCGAATAAACAAAATGTTATTGGTAGGCTCAGCACCATTATAAGCTTCTCAGGTCAAACAGCATGCAAGAACTAGCCACAGATTCTACAAATTTACCATTGTTTATCTATCAGAAGCACGGGCACGTCTTCACTGGTCTAATAATTGGTAAGAGGACGAACAAGAAAGATATTATTGACTTCACTCAAGTAAGAGACTGACTCCCACTGGGGCTGAAGTCGAGAGCAAAAAGCCCTTTAAAGAAATGAAAGTTTTACAGGAGACATAATAATTGGGCGTGCTATCCCGGACTTATCATGCATACATCAACTAGATAACTAGCTGTTACTTGAGAGAGAGGCAGGGACGGAGCCAGACTCAACTCTAAGGGAGAGCCGGAGGTCAACATCTAAATGCAAAAAAAATTTTAAGAGGGGGCCCCTTATATTTATAATTTTAAAATTTTTAATTATATAAATAATTTTATAAAAAAAATTTTTGAAAGGGGAGCCATGGCCCCCCTCCCCATGTACATGGCTCCGTCCCTGGAGAGAGGAACGAAGAAAAAGGCATGTGCTAAACCTAAGGACTCCTCAAGTAAAGGAAACAAAAAAGAAAGCACTGCTTCTTGCCGACTAAGTTTGATATTCACGTCTGTACATTGAGTCCGAATCTTCTGTTCAGTACTACCCTATCTTATTCTGTTTAGTAATAAAATGCTGTCGTATTTGAATAAAATTAGACAGACGTTTGTGAAACTTGGACAGACGTCTATGGGATCCACCTACAGGCGCCGATATTGAGCCAAATCCAAAGCCGACTATGGATTTCTAAAGCCATTTTGTTATTCATCAACGTTATTCCAAAGCCAAATCCAAAACAAAAAATTTTTGTTTTGCAGTTTTATCCTTATTCTTATTAAGAACAAAATTGATAATAACCAGGCATTTAATGATATTATTTAATATCATTAATAAATAAATAATTTAATTATAATAAGAATACAATAAGTAGAAAATTAAAAATTATCAAAATTTTAAACAATTAAATTAATAAGAATAATTAAAGAACCATAATAATTTTTAATAATAATATATTGTTGAATAATAATAAGGAATATAAAATTAGCAGAACTTATAATAATTCCTGAAATAATTTCTAAAATAACAAATTATAATTATCATAATTGAAAACAATTAAAATAATAAGAATAATTAAAGAAACATAATGTTATTATAATATAATTTATAATAATAATAATAATGAATATAAATTTAGAAAAATAATAATAATTCTCAAAATAATTTATAAATTAAAACTGATTATAAGGAATTAGAAAAAATAAGCATATAATTTTTTGCTTATTATTATCAAGAACAAAATTAATTAGTAAATTTACGAAATTAATTAATTATTTTCTTCTCATCATTATGAACTTTATTATTCTGATTAATTTAATTATTCTTTTAATTATTAATTGTTATTATTATTTACTGACTTTAGTATATATACTTATTATTATAAATCTTATTAATTTTTTAATTATATTTATTATTAATATTAGTATTATTATTATTAAATTCCTTATTATGATTAAATGCATATATGTTTATTTCTATGATTATTATAAAATTGCTTATTATTATTAATTTTCTTCTTATTATTATTAAATTTAGTATTGTTATTAATTTAATTATTCTTATAATTTTAAATTATTATTATTATTTCCGACTTTAGTTTATATACTTATTATGATAATCTTATATATGTTTTTATTATATTTATTATTAATATTAGTATTATTCTTATTATTAAATCCCTTATTATGATTAAACAAATCAACGTACTGATAACGAAATTGGCTTTATATAATGTATATAGTCAATTAAATGTTAATTTATTATAAACATAAACGGATATAATTATTTATTTGTGTTTATTCTAAAAGACAAATAATTTTTATTAATTTGTTTAATTCTTTTTATCTTGATGATGAAAAAAATAAATAAATATTTTTATCCTTATTATTATTAAGAACAAAATTAATAATACTAAGGAATTTATGATTAATTATTTAATATAATTAATAAGTAAATAATTTAATAAGAATAAGAATAATTGTAAGTACAAAATTTATAATGATCAAAAATTTAAACAATTAAATTAATAAGGATAATTAAACAACCGTAATAATTATTAATAATAATATAATGGTGAATATTAATAAGGATTATAAGATTAGCACAACTTATAATAATTCCTAGAATTATTTCTAAAATAACAAAATATAAGGAAATTATAATTATTGTAATTTAAAACAATTACATTAATAAGAATAACTAAAGAAACATAATATTAATTAATAGTACTATAGTATATAAGAATCAATAGAAATATAAAATTAGGAAAAAAATTAATGTTGTGGGCAGTCGTGCGATCACGAGTCAGCTAACTCCCTTTTCTGTTTTTTTTTTAATATTATTATAATTAGTAGTGTTATTAAATTAAATTCCTTTGTATTATTTAATGTGCTTATTTAGATTATTATGATTATATTTCTTATCATTATTTATTTTTGTGTGTGTTAATTTATTTCTATTAATAATATAAAATTCCATATCATTATTATTATTATTATTATCCTTATTATAGGAATTATTATTATTATTATTTTAGTTATTATTATTATTATTATTAATTAATTAATTAATTGTATTTCCATTGTTATAATAACTTTAAAATATTATTATTAAATTTTTGCTTATTATTATTAAATTTATTGGTGAGTTTTTATTATATTTTTTTATTATTACTAATTTCCTTATTGATATTATTTAATATAATAAATTAATAATTAATTTATTAAAACCTAAAATAATAGTAAGTAGAACTTATAATATTACCTAAAATTATTTCTAAAATAAAAATTTATAAGGAAAATATAATAATCATAATTTAAAACAATTAAATTAATTAGAATAATTAAAGAAACATTAGGTGATTATTATTATAATATAATTTAGAATAATAATCACGATAATGAATAACTAAATAATTAAATAATAATACGAATAATAGTTAGTAGAAACATGATAATTGTCAAAATTTGAAACAATTAAATTAATAAGCAAAATTAAAGGAACATAATAATTTTTAATAATTATATA
>JAOTAX010000197.1:32771954-32796980 GCA_025629825.1 Erythroxylum guanchezii
CCATAAATCATAGTATCACGAAAATATTTAAAGGACTGGGGAAGGGAACATAACAACAATATGGCTTGATCTTCATCTTTAATTTTTACATCTACATTCTTCAAATCCAAAATAAGATAATCAAATTTATCCATATGTGAAAGAATAGATGTACCTTCTATCATCCTCAACATGTACAACTTTTGTTTCAAATAAAGCCAATTCTCCATCGTCTTCTTCATGTACATAGCTTTTAATTTGTCCCACATACCTTTTGCTGTGTTTTTACTAACAACCTCCTGCAAAATCTCATCGGAGAGATTCAATATGATGGCTGATCTAGCCTTTTCATCTAGATCCGTGAATATATCTGACACCATATCTGTTGGCTTTTTCTCCACTCCATCAAGTGCAATATCACATCCATCCTGTATTAAAATGGCTTGCATCTTGAGCTGCCATATACCGAAGTTAATGCTCCGGTCAAACTTTTTAATAGAGGTCTTCGTTATTGTCATGATGGCTAAAAATTGATATTCAGACTATTTTTTTTCAGGTAGCCCCCACACAAGAAACTGGAATAGCGAACCCCACAAAAGCACGGATGCGGGTCCCACAGGCAAAGTCGGGACGTGGGCCCCACAGGCAAAGTTGAACTCCGTTTACAAAACCGAGGCAGTGAGCCCCGCAAGATAAATCCGAGGCAGTGAGCCCCCCGAGATAAAACCGAGGCAGTGAACCCCGTTTAGACTCACAAAAAAAAATCTAAGTTACTTTCTGATGTGGAGGATCCACCTTAGTGGCAACCACAAAGCATACGATAAGTTAGATCGAAAAGAGAAGCTCCGATACCAGTTTGTTAAGATAAAATGCCCTCGGATTAGATACCGGTTGAATTTAATAGCCCGAAAATTATAACGAAAATAAAGATAGACAAAAATAAATGGGACATAACACAAAAATTTACGTGGTTCGGTTAATGTGACCTACGTCCACGGCCGGAGGGTGAGCAATTTTACTAATATGTGGAAAATGTATACAAGTACAAAGGCTACAACAAAAGGCTCATAAATATACAGAGAGGATAGGAGGATTTCAGAAAAGGTAAGAATGATGATATTCTTCTATAAGCCTGCAACCATATTTATAGCTGAAGTCCTGCGCAATCGTCGTCCAAAACCTTCAAGGCTGACAGCCATAAATTGTTGAATGAATGATTTCTTCACCAACTATATTTGACATACTTGCATGCCGCCGGCCAAGTTCATTACATGCCACCAGCTAAGTTGATATTGTTGAATTTCATACTACCAATCACAGCCTACTTTCTTTGAAATATAAGGAATGTAAGACAACCAACTGGAGGGGCCAAGCCATCACATTCTCATGCAACAATTCCATTATAAATTTTCCTCCCAAATGATGAAACAATATTACATTTCATTATCTTCCATTAATAATCATCCAATCAAACATAGCCTTAGGCGATGTAATCAGACCCGGTATGATCCAGTTGAGTTGAGACGGAATTACGTCACTAATGCCTAGGCTGGGTTACGTAGGGTTAAGACTAGTACACTAATATGTAGTTGGATCTCATTGGCATGAACTTTGGGTTGGAATATGGTCATCATTTTTATTAAATTTATAATTACTACATTTGACCAATATTAAAAATAAGGATTTATCATAACTCTTAGGTAAACTGCACAAGTGCTAGATCAATTTTTATTTCTGAGACAATCAGGGTCGTCAGAGAAAATGGCTAACGAAAGTAAACTTTTAGACACGTATCTTATTACTATGTTCTAACTACGTGTGAATAAATATCTATATTTTTGTCTATTTACTTAAAATATGGATCAATATCAATTGAAATTTGATACAACATTAGTTTCACTTATTTCATATTTCTATCGTGCATTGTGATAAATCCCGTCAATTTTAACCGTAAACTTCCGCCAAGAAAATATTTTAAATGAGAAAAATATTTAACTTCAGCATTTGTGAGGATTCGTGTTATGATCAATGTATTTCATGCTTAGTATATAATACTAACGAAGGTACAGAGGTTGTTTTGTCTGGAAATTCTAAGTTGAATTAGTTCAAGTTGCCTCTAAAAATGATATCATTAAGAGTTGAATGCGATTGAGAATGAAACTTTCGGCAAGTTTTGCAATGACCGTGGAGTTAAAAAGGGTTGAGGTTGAAGGAAGACAGAAGGATAAGTATTGACAGGCTACGAGGGCACATTCCCTGGATGGCAATGCCTCAGGGACAGTTACAAAGGAGACAAGCATGCAAGATTCTGAACTTGTTGATTGATGGGGTGCACTTCTTAGACCACATTAGAAAAAGTGAAAAGTGAACAACAAGCCAACTTGATTGATATATTTAACTAATGGTTTGGTCGATGCTTGACTTGAGAGTTCAGATATAGAACTGGTGGAGAGCACTTTTTCTGCAATCATTTACTTCCCAACCAGCCAATGCCTATTCCTATACTAAGCGTGAGATGGAATTCCGCCGTGATTTCATAACGAACACAATAGAATATAAGCCAAGGAAGTTATTCCATGAACCGCTAAACTGAAATAAATCACTATTTATCTTAAGAAATTAATCTAATTTTAATTAATTACATATATAACTAAAATAAGATATTTTCTGTCTCAGTTCAAAATTTTAAGATAATATGTTATGAATTTTATCCCTTTTCTGGTACACCGTGCCTGATGAATTTCCATCAATCCAAGCCCGTATCCTTCGTTGATGTATTGCCATTGTTCCATCTTTTACTATTAAAACTTTTAGAGATGCTCAACTTCTAATTCTTGAACCAAGCACAGCCAAGTGCAAGCACACTGAGATACTAAGTACCAGTCCCAAGTATCCAGTATATAACACTAGATAATTATGAATATCACCAAACTCAACTTTTAAGAAGAAATGGTATATTATTTGATTATATAATTCAATTCAATAATTTTACAAAAAATAACACATGCAACCAAAAAATTAAGCCTTTTACTAAGAATAAGATTAGTAATAGTCGATGTTTTAAAAAATGATTCAAAAGTTAAACTGATAAGACAAAAAATTTAAAGTTTAAAAAGTTCAACGGGTATTACATCATCATAAAACTGATTAAATTAAAAATAATTAAAAAAATATTATCCTTATTAACCGAAAATTTTAAATTTTAATTGAAAAATAAATTATTAAATGATTTATTTTAGTTTATAAAAAATAACCAGACTATTTTTAACAACAAAAATTATTAAACTAAATTACACCAAAATATTGAAAATCAACTCATCAACTTGAAATTTTCACTATTAAGCCGGTCGAATTAATTTAGTTTTTAAAACATTAGTAATAGTGATCTTATAATAAATTTAAGTTGATTTTATTATGATGCATAAAAGATTTGTTCATTTAAACTTTAGCTTATAATAGACAGAGCATGATGATACACAATTTGCCGATAGGAGCAATGTAAAATTGCTAAAACAAGGATTTCGTCAATAACGTAAATCCATCTGAATAATTATCAGGGGGCTAGAAAATTCTGAGACCATTAATAGCAAAAAAAGTAGGAAAGTAAATGATATGCATGCTACTTCTCCTTTAAACTTTGGTGATTCATAAGAAACCAAAAAGCTGTTGATTCAATATTCTGTGCAGCATGTACATGGGTATTTGATGTTTCTATCATCTCCGTACAACTATTTAGCATCACAAAGACCAGTTCCTTCATCGCAGAAGCCGTCACGATCAAGCAGTTTCTGAGGTGGGGCACTCAACAGAGGAGAAGATGGACTACCATAAGCGTTTCTCCTCTTATTTCCACAACCTAAGCTTACTCTAGTGCTCACTCCAGTCATAGGATTTGTGCCATTTGCGTACTTGCAGAGAGCCTGAATACAACCTTAAAGTCAATATCATAGACCAAGGAAAAAACCAACTTGTTTCCATAAAGATAGAGAACATTTGGAGGCATATTCAAGATCCCAATTTGTGGTTTATATAACAGGAAATACCGAATAGTGCAAGTACCTTGAACCATTCTAAGCAACCTTAACTGTTGAATTTGAAAGATTAACAGCCAGCAATCCAGAATGATCAACAAAGATACGCTTATGCAGAATTGTAATCAGGAGTAATGGACAACTTCGTGATCTAGCAACTCCAGAGTTGCTCAGTTCAAGTTTTTAGTATTCAACAGCAAATTTAGAGGGTTACTTTCAAGGCCAGAACCAAGTAGTGCACAGAAAGGCAACTTCAAGGCCAGATACTTTCTAACGTATACATTCTGTCCGCATTATTGAAGCTGCATAATAAGCTCGTAACAGCAGATACAGTATTTTTTACGAAAACACAACAATTTCTGCGTTGGGAAAATGTCCCATTGAAAGTTTTCCAGATATTTCATTGTTGCATTAGAAACAGAGTTTCATAACAGTTTAACAACCAATACATGCCAATCGCAAAAATAGTGCTACACTGAAAACCATATAACTTCAGCAGAACCATAACCTTGCTCATGACAAATTTCGAGTTACTGTTCCCATCTTTCCATAACAGTTACGAGTCTAGACCAATTTCCATGTTCCTAAAAAGACCATGGACTACCCAGAACAACCCAAAATTGAACCACTTTAATGTAGTCTCTCATAGTGGGAGTTCTTGTCAACAATTATTTCTCACAAAGTCAATTATTAAAAACAATCACATATTGATGAACTTCAATTCTGATTAACAAGCTTGCATAGTGCTCAAGTCTCCAGGCACCCACAACAAGGATCATCCTACATGTTTTTCACGAGGATATTCAACTGAAGGAGGCATTTTTCAACTCCCAAGCCATACGTATAATTATTCTTGCCAGCATATCTTGACTTCGCACATCATGGCCAACATCATAGATGAAAATATTTACTTTTGTTTGATGATCGATCAGGGATTTAAATATGAAATTGATCCAGCTAAAAAGCTGAATTACAATGACAGAGCAACATAACAGAGCTAGAAAGCAAACAGGGGAGACAAGCTCAAATTTAAATTTAATTTCTTTATCGGCTCTCCAGATCATAAGTCAAATTTACTCCAATTTGCCTTATCAATCTCAGCTCTCTTAAAATTAAATATCCTCTTCTGCTGTGCCTAGGTCCATCATGCATATAAGTTGTTTTATATGGTAGAATGAGCATAGTAATGCCTTAAGTACGAAAGGCAGCCAATGAAGCTTAATAGTAGTTGCCATTGAGTGAACGTTAACACTCCAATTAGTTGGTCTAGTTCCTTTCCACTTCCAAGCCATAGGTCAGAAGAATACAGCCCAACTTGCTGAATAAGAACAGTAGTTATTATTCTAAAGTTCAAAGTCTAATTCTCTCCGTTTCTGGCTGATGCTAGGGAACACTTAAATTAAATCGAACTAGCTAGTAACATATCACACTTACAAGAACCAAATAATGACTCTTGAGTAGTATCATAGGAATTGAATGCGAGAAACACTTCTTATCAGATCACTGAGGTGAAACCTTAATGGATATATTATATAAAAGAACCTGTTTCTGGGGAAGGTCCAAAACCGCATCACTGAAATCAGCTCCTTCTATAACAGCACCTCCAAGATCACTTCGAGTAAGTACTGATCTAGCAAGAACAGCATTGGTGAGGTTAGCCTCATTCAGGACCTGCAAATGTATTTCAGCATTTTGTCATCATAGATCTGTGAGCGCTTTTGTTAAAAGAATATATGTTATCGTAAATTAAAACAAGTCATCTCAACCAATCTAAAAACACCAGATATAAGATGAAATTTTAGTTTTCCAACTGCCTTAAACCACATATGCATAAAAAACAGTTCAGTCATACCATGCGATCCATCAATGTGTCACTCAAATCCGCACCTGTTAATTGCCAAAAGAAAAAAAAGTAATCATTTTCTCCCACCTTACTATAATTATGCATTACATCCGTGATGATAACATAGAGAACAAACCAAACAAAAGTTTAAACGTTTAGTTAACCAAGAATTTATGTTTAGTTTCTCATGTTGTCATTGATTTACTCACAAATCAGATTCCTAATCCCAAAAGAATACAATTTCGGATTCCTTCTATACAGGGCCCAGATAAATCACAATCCCGATCCCAAAATAATACAATTTGAAACCTACCTGTGGCGGTCCGTTCTTTAGAACAAAAGACTGATATTTTGAAGAAAACACAAAACAGAAAAGGGAAAGAAAACAGTGGGCTTCATCCACCGAACTGACAATGTGATATACAAAGATCAAGAAGATATTTAGCCTATTACTGGATAAGCACATAACCTTTTTTCACCATAAGCAAAAAGAAAGAGAATTTTTACTAGGGTTTCATAAATTCCTAGTATAAAGAAACCGAACAATTTAAGCAGTCTATTCTAGAAAGAGAACAAGGTCAATCCTTGAATTTTCCACTTTTTTGTCGACAGGTTTCACTTATTTTAATGACTGCCAAGCTAGTTGTTGCTTCTTGAATTTTATTGACTAACCTCTTGCAATCTTAACTGTTGCTAATGTTTTATTAGTGATGTAACCCAACATAACCTGATCAATTGTCTATTCAATCAGTTAATATTCCAGTTGTTTCATTGACACTACAGAATTTATTGTTGCAACCTAGATAACCCCATCTATAAAATTTTGCATCAAAAACATAATTCACACCATTGTTAGATCAAACATTACAACATGACATTAAATTTGTGTTGCTCCATATACCACTTGGGTTTGGTGCCTAAGCTATTAATAGATGAGAAACTATTTGTTGGGTTTTAGAACCAGAAATTAACTTTAAAAAATAGAGTAGAAAAGAGGTAATTTATTGATGGATACAGTTTACATTGACGTTGAAGGTCTAAATATTTAGACAATGAAATAACAAACTTAGCTAATATCTCAGTAAAGATTAACAAAACAAATGAAAAGTTTAAAAGTTTAAATACCTAAGATAAAGGAAACAATCAAAACAAACTTCGATAGCTCATAAAAAATAGGACCACATTTTAAACAACTTTAAATCATTCTCCAACATTTCATCTTGATTCAAAGTTGTAAGACTTCTTGAACCTGATGATGTACTTCCCATCACCCTTCAATGGTTGGAGCACTTCCTCTCCAAAAAGCTTCTTCTTGGTGCTCTTCTCACCAATATTAAAAAAAAAAAGTCTTCTTCAGCAACATGTGTTAAATTGACACTTTCTTTAGTCTTATTTTTGCAATTCTTTTATATATGCCCGAACTTCTTGCACTTGAAACACTAAGGCTTTCCTTTGAACCAACAATTGTCTTCATCATGACCAGGCTTCTTGAAAATACCAAATTGAGATTGAGCTTTTTTTTTTAAAGTAAGCCCCCTCAACTACCTACTGAGTTCTTCTTTTCTTAACATCCTTCTTTGCTATCGAGCATGTAGGGCATTGATTAATTCAGTCAAGGTAATTTGATTGATATCTCTTGAATCCTCTAGAGATGAAATTTTTGCCGCAAACTTTTGGACAAGCTTACAAGCACTTTTTCTACGATCCTGCTATCAGGTAGCTCTTGTTTCATCAATCTAATTTTATTTATCACCATCATTAGTCTGTCAGAAAACTCTTGTAGAGACTCCTTTTCTTTCATCCTGTTTTGAGATTTAACACCTACATCCGCCTTATTTTATCGATACCATGATAGAGTTCTTTTAGTGTGTCCCAAGCTTTCTTGGTTGTTTCACAACCCATAATTCTTGGGAAAATTGATTTATAGACAGCAACACGAATTTGAGATAAGGCTCTTGGCATTTTGGTTTCTTCATCTTCATGAGCCCTAATTTGATTGAGTGTTGGGTTACTTCCTAGTGTGAGCCCTAATTTGATTAAGTGTTGGGTTATTTTCTTAGGGTGATATTTGCCTTTCACCTTCAACCCACTGGCACAAGCCAATACCTCTTAAGTGAGCTTTCATTTTGATTGCTCAAATTTGATAGTTCTCACCATTAAAAATTGAAGATGAAAAAGTTGATGTATTATTGGATGTCATGGCGTTACTGTTTGTCGAACACTTACAGGTCGCTTAAGATCATAAGGAGCTCTAATATCATGTTGGGTTCTAAAACCAGAAATTAACCAAAAAAAATAAAAAGAGTAGAAAAGAGGTAATACAAGAGGCAATTTATTGATGGGTACAGTTTACATTGACATTGAAGGCCTAAATATATAAACAATGAAATAACAAACTTAGCTAATATCTCGGTAAAAATTAACTAAACAAATCAAAATTTTAAAAGTTTAAATACCTAAGATAAAGGAAACAATCTAAATAAACTTAGATAACTCATCAAAAATAGGACCACATTTTAAACATCTTTGAACCATTCTCCAACACTATTGCCTTAATTCAGTCCTGGGAAACTATAACTTTCTAAGTAGGAAAAACTATGGAAGAACTAAGTGGCAAAAGGTTGCTCATATTATTTTGTAATCATAGAATATATCAAGTAAATGTGCTGAATATTTCATGGATTCAGAGAAAGGCAAATACGGCCCTATCTTGGAGATTCAGAAGATGTTACTAAATATGAACGGTGCCTCTCTTGATATTTTGGAGTGCATAAAGAAGAGAAAGCTTGCTATCCGTGATTTCCCGAAAATTGTGGTTCTCACACAGAAACTTCTGGTGAATTGCTTAAGAAACTGACTGATCTAGAGGTGCCAGTCTTTATAACATGATTCTGATGGAAAGGAGATGACTTCCTTTGAGAAGAACGTTGAGCTGAAATCAATAGCAAATGCCACTTCAACACTAATAAGTTTGCCAAAGGATAACGCAGGATTGCTCTATCCATCAAAGATATGAGTCCATGAAGCTACCAGTGTTCCAAAGAAAGCCATGAAGGCTGTGACTAATCAACCTAGGAGAAGAATCTCAGCCATTCAAAACTTCCCTTAAAGTTGTGGGTCAGAGACTGAACTAGTTAATAAAGAAGTTCCTTTGGGACAGATATCTGACTTTGCAAGTACATCAGTGGAAAAGGAGGGAGGTGGAATTTTGAGTGAAAGGTGCCAAAGGACCTCAACAAATATTTGTGACCTAATTCAGCCAATGACTGAGTGCGTGGAGTTTGATGAGGACAAGGAGAAAGAGAGAAAAGATGGCATGCGAAAAAGTATTAGGGAGATGTCACCAGGTCAATGTCTGAACGTATTCCTGTCACACACAAAGAGGCCCCTGCTAAGTCAGAATTCCCATTTCTTTGGATAAAGTGCAGGCTCTGATGGCTGCACCAAACTGTCCTTGGACAACAAGGACAACCTTTACAAGTATTCATGACCATAAAGCCATTCAACCAAAGACTAAATGCCTGGACTTTGATATGGACAAGGGAAAATAGCAGAAAGATCACATGGAAAAAGCACAGGGAAGATGTTCTCAGGCCAATTTTTAAGCATATACCAATCACAAGAGGAGAACCTTCCTAAGTTTGAGTTGCCTTCTCATAGGATGATAGTACAGGCACTGATGGCGGCTCCAAGTTGTCCATGGATACAAAAGAAAAGGGCATCCATCTCATGAGATAAATCCAAAAAGTTATCAAGCATCAAATTGGAAGGTTAACTAGATTTCATGCAGAATTTTGCTTGCAGTGCTTAGATGTAAGTAAAGGAGCAAAAGTGCATAATACAATAGGAAGATGTCACCCACTGATTTTTTGTCATTACTATGTCAACAAGATGTGTAATGACAACTAGTTCATACCTGAAAAATTTGCCTTGTATGCCACAGCTTTCTCCAAGTAGGCACCATTGAAAGTTGAACCACTAAAATCTGATTCTCTCATATCAGCAGCTGTGAAATTGGCTCTTCTGTATCAGCCATGAGATTAATTAAGCACACACTGCATTTGAAACTTATAAACACAATGAAAAACAAAATGGATATAAGGCACAATTCAGAATAGATTATTCTCGTAGTTTACTTCCATTAGATCCCTTACATTTACTTCACAATTTCTGCTTTCTTCATGCATGATTTCAGATTACAATTCAATCAGTGAATAGCAAGAAAATCATTTAGAGACGACAGGAAAGTAAAATCTATCTGTAATCATACGCTGTAACGAAAGGAGGAAAGGTATTACTTTCTTAATACTTACGTCTTGAAATATTCTAACGATTACATATTCTTATCTCTACAATCTGTTACATAGGTCTGTAAGCCAAAAGAGAATTGTTGAATATTTGCTTTTAGATCTGCAAATATTCAGATCTACTTGTTCCTGTTTCTTAGGAAGTTGTTAGTCAATTTAGAAATTGTTAAGTTGTTCAGATTTTGTGATTTTTTAAACTCCTAGAATCTCTAGTTTTCTGTTATTCCAAGCATTATAAACGTATTGGCTGATTGATGAATAAAATTATCGAATTCCATTGCTGCTAACTATTTCATTCTTCTCTTAAAATTAATTACCTTTCCTTCAGTTTTGATTCTCAGTTATTTAAAAAACTTCAATCTGGTATCATAGCCTTTTCTTACAGGATATGTGAAATGGAAGCTGAAGCTAGTTTCTCACAAATTGCTCCTCCTATCTTTGATGGAGAAAACCACCAGCTTTGGGCTGTAAGAATGGAGACATATCTAGAGGCTTTAAATCTTTGGGAAGCCGCGGAAGAGGATTATGAAGTTCATCCGCTGCCAGTCAATCCCACTGTGGGACAGATCAAAAATCATAAAGACAGAAAAACCAGAAAGTCAAAGGCAAAAGCATGCCTATTTGGTGGTGTTTCAACAACCATCTTTACAAGAATCATGACTCTCCAAACGGAAAAACAAGTTTGGGACTATCTGAAGGAAGAATATGCAGGAGATGAAAGGATATGAGGCATGCAGGTGCTAAATTTAATAAGGGAATTCGAGTTGCAAAGAATGAAAGAGTCTGAGACGGTTAAGGAATTCTCAGACAGACTGCTAGGCATTGTCAACAAGGTAAGGTTACTTGGCACTGAACTTTTTGATTCCAGAATTGTTGAAAAAATTCTTGTAACGGTGCCTGAGAGATATGAAGCGTCTATAACTACCTTGGAGAACACAAAGGATCTATCAAAGATCACTTTGGCAGAGTTGCTAAATGCTTTGCAGGACCAAGAGCAACAAAGGCTTATGAGACAAGATCGTGTAGTTGAAGGAGCATTGTCAGCCAAGCACCAGGAAGTTGGGAAGAACAAGAAGAAATTTTACAAGAAAAATCAGGCATCAAGTAGCGAAAGCAGTGCAGATAACCATATCCAAAGCAAGGGGAAAAACTCAAAGAAAAGCTATCCACCTTGGCAGCACTGCAAAATGGGTCATCCACCATTCAAATGTTGGAGGAGGCTAGACGCAAGATGCAGTAAGTGCAACCAGCTTGGACATGAACCAGAAATTTGCAAAAGCAAATCTCAGAACCACATAGCAGATACTCAAGTCTCAGACCAAGATGAAGAAGACCAGATGTTTGTGGCGACATATTTTTCAACCAATTTTATGGAATGTTGGCTGATTGACAGTGGTTGTACAAACCACATGGCCTACGACAAAACTCTCTTCAAAGATTTGCAGCCTACGGAAATCACAAAGGTAAAAATCAGGAATGGTGGCTACATTCAGGCCAAGGGAAAAGGGACAGTCACGATCATCACAAGCTCAGGTACAAAAATGATTTTAGATGTTCTTTATGTACCTGATATTGATCAGAGTTTGCTCAGTGTGGGTCAACTGATAGAAAAAGGATTCAAAGTTTCCTTCGAGAATCAACATTGTTTTATCTATGATAGTGCTGGTCAGGAGGTTTGTCGTGTTAAAATGAGAGGAAAAAGCTTTTCGTGTGATCCAATGGAGGAGCAGGCAGCCTATCACAATGAGGTTAGCACCACAGAAATTTAGCATAAAAGGCTTGGCCATTGTCATCTTCAAAGATTGTTGAACATGCAGAAGGAGTATATAACAAGAGGATTACCGGAGCTTGTTAATTATTTGCCAAATTGTAGTGCTTGTCAATTTGGAAAACAAAGCAGGATGTCATTCCCAAAATCCACTTGGAGAGCTTCTCGAAAGCTGAAACTTATTCGCACGGATGTTGCAGGACCTCAAAGAACGCCATCTTTGCAAGGTAGCCTATATTATGTTCTCTTCATAGATGATTTTACAAGAATGTGTTGGATT
Organism: Erythroxylum guanchezii; assembly: GCA_025629825.1. Classification (NCBI taxonomy): domain Eukaryota; kingdom Viridiplantae; phylum Streptophyta; class Magnoliopsida; order Malpighiales; family Erythroxylaceae; genus Erythroxylum; species Erythroxylum guanchezii. The sequence goes on from JAOTAX010000197.1 coordinate 32,784,163, forward strand.
TGTTTCTTGAAATTCAAGTTTGAAGTGCTTGAAGTATTTTGGAAATTCAAGAATATGGTGAAAAATCAAAGTGGCTGCAGGATTCAAACTCTAAGGTCTGACAACAAAAGGGAGTATACCTCGGTGCAATTTAACTCATATTGCGAAGAAGCTGGCACTCAACATCAGCTCACTGCTCCTTACACTCCAAAACAAAATGGCGTTAGTGAGAGAAAAAATAGATCAATAATGGAGATAGCTAGATGTATGTTGTATGAAAAGGAGTTGCCTAAAAAGTTTTAGGCAGAAGCAGCCAACACAGCAGTTTTTTTGCAAAATCGACTTCCAACTAGGGCATTACAAAATAAAACTCCATTTGAGGCTTGGTATGGGCATAAACCTTCACTAAGCTATCTTAAAGTGTTTGGATGTGTGTGTTTCGTTCATGTTCCACAAGTTAATCGTGACCAGCTTGACAAGAAGGCAACTCCAAGCATCTTTGTTGGTTATAGTTCAGCCTCAAAAGCTTATAAGGTGTATCATCCACAAACAGAGAAAATGACAATCACTAGAGATTTGCACTTTAATGAAGAACAACAATGGGACTGGAAAAGCCTACAAGGAGCAGCTGAGCTCTTGCAAAGAAACCTTCCTAAAGGAACAGAACAATGGAAGAACAAATTAGAAGATGATCCTCCAGTTAGAGGTAGGAGACTACTCTCTGACATTTATCAAAGGGGCAATGTAGCAATATGTGAACCTGCTAGCCATGAAGAAGCATTCAAAGACTAGAAATGGAGGAAAGCAATGGAGGACGAGATTTCAATGATTCAAAAAAATAAGACATGGGAGCTGGTTAACAGGCCTGAAGACAAAAAAATCATTGGAGTAAAATGGGTGCTCAGGACGAAGCGTAATACAGACAACTCCATCAACAAATACAAGGCTAGGCTCGTAGTTAAAGGGTATGCACAAATTTTTGGTGTTGATTATTCTGACACCTTCGCTCCTATTGCTAGGTTGGACACAATCAAATTGGTGCTAGTAATTGCTGCACAAAGAGGCTGGAAAGTATTTCAATTAGATGTCAAATTAGCTTTTCTAAACGGTGTATTGCAGGAAGAGATATATGTGGAGCAGCCAAAGGAATTTGTGAAGCAAGGTGAAGAAGATAAGTATATTTACTGAAAAAGGCTCTCTATGGGCTAAAACAAGCGTCAAGAGCTTAGTATGGCAGAATAGATGAACATCTCTTAAGCCTAGGCTTAGAAAAAAGTTTATGAGTCCACTCTTTATGTGAAACATATGGGGAATGATTTTCTTTTAGTATCCCTTTATGTTGACAATTTGTTGGTGATTGGAAATAATACCAAGATCATTGAGGAGTTCAAACAAGAAATGATGCAGGTTTCTAAGATGACAAATCTTGGTCTTATGACCTATTTTTTTGGAGTTGAAGTTAAGCAAAGCAACAATGAATTGTTCATCTACCAAAAGAAGTATGAAAAAGAAATACTAAAGAAATTTTAGATGGAGGAGTGCAAAGAAATCAACACACCAATCAATCAAAAAGAGAGGCTGTGTAAGGAAGATGGTGCTGATAAAGTTAATAAAGGTCATTATAGAAGCTTGATTGGGTGCCTAATGTATCTCACTGCAACAAGACAAGACATTTTATTTGTTGTCAATCTCTTATCTTGATTTATGCATTGTGCTAGTGAAATGCATTTGAAAGCAGCAAAAAGAATACTAAGGTATATCAAAGGCACTATCAATTATGGAGTCAAATATGAGAAGTGTCAAAACTTCAATTTTTGTGGATTTTTTGGTAGTGACTGGGCTGGCTCCATTGCTGATATGAAGAGTACTTCAGGAAATTGTTTCAGCTTAGGTTCAGGAGTTTTTCATGGTGCTCAAAGAAGCAGGAAATTGTAGCACAGTCCACTACAGAAGCTGAATTTAGAGCAGCTACAGCAGCAGTAAATCAAGTTTTATGGTTGAAGAAGCTTTTGTGTGATTTACATATGGAGTAGCAGCAAAAAATAGAGATTTTTGTTAACAACCAGGCAGCAATTGCAATCTCAAACAACCCAGTGTTTCATGGGAAGACTAAACATTTCAATGTCAAGCTCTACTTCTTAAGGGAGGTGCAGCAAAATGGAGAAATGACTTTAGTTTACTGCAAATCCGAAGATCAGTTGACGGACTTGTTCACAAAACCACTAACCAGTAAGCAAGTTCGAGTCTTTAAGGCAGAAAATTGGGGTTTGCAGCTCTTAAAAGCAAGGAGGAGTGTTGAATATTTGCTTTTAGATCTGCAAATATTCAGATCTACTTGTTCCTGTTTCTTAGGAAGTTGTTAGTCAGTTTAGAAATTGTTAAGTTGTTCAGATTTTTTGATTTTTTAAACTCTTAGAATCTCTAGTTTTCTGTTATTCCAAGCATTATAAATGTAATGGCTGATTGATGAATAAAATTATAGAATTCCATTGCTGCTAACTATTTCATTCTTCTCTCGAAATTAATTACCTTTCCTTCAGTTTTGATTCTCAGTTATTTAAAAACCTTCAAGAATCAATTCACTTACTTTTGTTTTAGTTAAAAGCATTCCAAGATCTTTTATTTTGTGAGTGAAATATCGTATACTTGGTGAAGTTAACGTTAGCTATACTCTCCATTTCTGTGTTATATATATAGTATTAGGTGTTTCCAGATAGATTCTCAATCAGAATTAATAGAAAATGATTACCTGAAATTCTCATTCACATGAACTGCCTTCCTGCATAACCAATAAATAGCAATAAAAGGAGCTACTTTAGTCGTTCGCATTACAAATTTACTTAAGACAACACAAGTGTTGTTATGGGTAAAACACACCTGAGATCCGCAGAACCAAACTGAGCTGCTGAACCAATACCAAACTCACCCCGAGTTTCTGCTTCGAACTTGTTAAGGTCCGCAATAGCAGGAAAACCAGAGCCAAAAGTAACAACTGCAGCTGCCAATGCAGTAGATACCACTGTCCTCCAGTTCACGGATGTTGAATTGCCCACCTCATCTCTGTTTCTACAACAGTCTACCTTTTCAAGGAAAATTCAGTTAGTTGGAAGCAAAATGAAGTACATGTATCAAACACTGTAAAAGAAAAGTAGCAAATTTTTAGTTACCAAGAGAAAGGTTTTGTCTTTCCGAGTGAAATTGACAAACTATAGAAGAAGGCTTGGAGAGGGAGGAAGAATGGTATGGAGACATTGAAGACAAAGAAGTGGAGACGTTAAAGGCTTTAATGCTTAGGGGGGAGATAGATGTTAAAGCCATTACAAGATAGCAGTTTTCGAGCGACTAAGAGGAGAGAACAGGGGGAAGTGTGAGGTTGGCAGGGAGATGGATAAGAGAGAGTTTTTTGTTGGCATTGTGAGATGGTCAGCATGGTTGACCTTGTCTGCTTCAACCACTCGTTTAGATTTTTGTTGGCGTTGTGAGATGGTAAACATGGTTGGCCTTCTCTGCTTCAACCACTTGTTTTTTCCATCACCATGTGTTGCTGTATTTCTTCAGAAGATGGGCTTGGTTTGTGGGCATCGTCCCAATAAAAGTGTTGTTGGACTAGGGGCTATTGAGCTTTGATGGTCTTGCTCTAGTGCTTTGGTTCTAGGCCTTTAATTATGACATGGATGGAGCAAGCCAATTCAGGCCTTCTTCAACCACTTAGTTATGCTTCACCAGTTTGGCATTGATTCTCATTATGGTCTATTCGACTAATTACCATTATCATTTCCAGTGGTTAATGTGTTATCTGATACCAGAATCAACTAACTACTATAAGTCATTTGGGAAGAGATCATTTCTCTTTTCTTTGCTTTAAACTCTCCATTTTAGTATACAGCATGTGTTTTCTCATACTATTTGCTGAGAAAAACCTAAGTGTAAGACTTGAAGATACAGTACATACTCAAAAGGACAGATTTCAAGCAATAAGGTAACAAAGAAGAGTGGCATTTCGTGTGGTAGGGGTGGGAAGGGGTTTCGTATCGTTTCTGGGGCATCCATGCCTGTAAATAAGTATTCAGTTTATTACAATGCCACTATAGCAGGTTGATAGATAATACAATAATTCAGCAACATAAGTGAAAAAGCAGGTCTAAATGTCCCTTTACTGATGACTTAAGTAGTGTTCCTTGTCTTTATCTAACTTGAAACAAAGCGATCAGATCAGGCTGATGGATTAAAGGTGGAAAAGATATGCGTGTCCCCTGAAATCCATCCAATTCTGTGGGCCGCATGCATGTCATATATTGTGTGGTTCTAAGAGAACAACAAACCTTTTACAATCTCCATGCACCAAACATATAGAGGTTTAGTTCTCGGAGGGTGGGGTTAGCTTAGCTCAAGATAAAATGCTAAACCATCAGGAATATATCATGTATGACCAGCTCAAGGGCCTCTTTTTTCTTCAAGTGGCACGAATATGGAACACCGGGGATCGGGGGAGGTTATGCCACAACCCACATTAATCAGTTGTGAAGGCCAAGTTGGTTCAAATGTAATTTTAAGTTTTATATTAATTAATAACAATATTTAAACAAAAAAATTCAAGTGGCAATCGACTATTAAGAATTATTTTCTATGTAGTACTAAAAGTTTTACATATAATTCTTACTTTCATTTTTAAGGAAAAAATACAATTAACCCTCGTGTATTTTATCTCTTGGTACATTATGTCCCCCTCTATTTTAAAAATAGACATATTGCACCCTTTGATCACCGGTCAAAGGAGTTTAGAATTTAAAAAGACTTTTCTACCCCTATATTATGATGACATCACCATATCTTACGTGTTGCATATTTTTGGACAAAAATATCCTTTTAGTCTTTTTGTTGACTAAAATACATCAAACACTCATATTTTTTGCTTTATTTCATTATGCCATCTATTTAAAAAATAAAAATTATTTTAAGTATGAATTACATTTTGACCGTTAATAAATAAAAAAGGAAAAATTATTTAAATAACATTATTTTCACAATTGTATTTCATGACCGTTAATTTATAAAAAAAATTAAAAAAGAAAATTTACTTACGAAACAAAATTAAAAAAAGAAAGAAATTTTAGAAGGTGCCACATAGTTGTACGTTCTAATTTTTAATTGATGAACAAATTACAAATTTTTGTTTATGGGTTACCTTCTCATCATTACTTCAAAAAAAGAAAAATATTAAAAAATAATTGAAAATTTCATTTTCTTCAAAGTGTACAATCTGAGATACTTTTATTCTTAAAAAAAGATTTGGAAGTAAGAACTATTTTTCTATTCAAAGAAAAAAAAAAGCAAAAATCCATTTAAGGGATTAATTGAAACAGTATTTTCATGATTAGCATGCTCAGGTTCAGCATTTTCATTATACACAAACTGAGGCTCTGAATTTTCAACTCTTAGAGCATCCTGCATAGATAAAGTAAAAGCAAAGTAAATTAGAAATTTGTATAATACACATGTTCAGTAAAAGTAGGTCCAACAATCATTACAAAACAAACTACATGTTTTACAGCATATTTTTTAAGCTTTCAAGTCTTTAAATTGTGACCTTGTTGTAAACAATTACTGCACGTCTTGCTATATCCTTTTTTGGTTACCCTTTCAATGTCTGCAATCTTTTCTCTCTGCTCATCAGCACTTTTCTTCCTAACCTTTTTAGGTCTTCTTGATCTTCTTCTAACATGTGGTAGGTCAATCTGTTCTAAATCTAATTGTACCCACATATTTTGATATAGAATTGGCATGATCACATGCTTATATGTTATCTCATATCTTGACACACTGTAGTAAGGATCCACCAAATCATGTGCTTTAACATTATTTGATGAAGTAATGTCGAACATGCATGTGGACAAGGAACTCCAGTGATATCTCGCCCCTTACAGGTGCATGTCCTGCCACTTAAGTTAACCACATAGCAGTTATTATAAATTGTGACATCCCAAATCCCTTGCCTAGCATACAAAGCATGATAATCCACTTATTTTTTGTAGTTTTCCTTCAACTTTTCACTAATTTAAAGACAAATCTTTCCCTTCACCTTACTAAGCCATTCTCTTTTTTCTTGGTATCTACACATAATCATCCTTCTAATGCTCTCCATTGTAGTTAAAATTGGCTAATCTCTTGCAACATTTACAGATTTTTTGAAGAACTCACTAATGTTATTACTTAGGAGATCACACTTACTGTGAGTGTTGAAGAAACACCTTGCCCACAGATAAGGAAGAATCTCAGAAAGCCATTTATAAGCCTCACCATCAACAGCTTGCATTTCTAGCATTTTCATATTGAATCCATCTTCAGTGTATGCCCTAGCAACAGCCTAAAAGATGTCTCTAAGTATCTTGTCTTTGAGTCTAAGCTTAAAATTAGTATAGTGATGTCTTACACAGAATCTGTGTTCAACTCCTGGAAACATGTTCTCAAATGTTTCAACCAAGTCTCTAGAAAAGACAAGTACACACATTATTATGCAGAATAATTGAAATGAACAATGTAAATGGAATGAACAGTGTAAATTAATACCTTTTTTCTATCTGAAATGAAGACAACTCTTTTTTTTTTTCCATTGGAGAGCGAATTTGTTGAGTTAATATGTCTAAAAGCCAATACCAATATCTTTGCATCTGATTCGACGCAAGCTATAGCTAAAGGGTATATTTGGTTTTTTGAATCTCTTACAACTGTATGCAATAAATGACCCCCCAAAAACTCCTCTCAGATGGCACCCATCTAAACCTATCACAGGTTTACAACCTTCCAAAAATTCATGTTTTTATGCAAAAAACATAATAAATAGTCTTTTAAAAATTGGATTTCTATTCATTAAAAGGACTTTAGATTGTACAACAACAAGTGATCCAGGATTCTTCTCTACTATTGTAGCACAATAATCTCTCAACCTAACATATTGATCTTTGTGTTCACCTTGGATCAATTTAAATGCTTGTCTCTTTGCTCGATGAGCTCGCCATGGAAAAACATGAATCCTGAATTTTCATTTCACAACCTTTCGAAATCCAGTCACATTCCACTTTGTGTCATTAGCTAACTCTATAATGAACTGGGTCGCCAGCCATTTGGAATTTTCAGTTTTGTTTCTATAAGATCATTTACACCTGTGAGGATTACCTTTTATAGATTTAAGTTGAATGGTTATAGTTTTCTGATAGTAGTTTGCATATATCCTCCATCGACACATCTTTTTATAGATTGCGCTAATCTTATCTTTTTCATTCTTTTTGAATTTCAACTCAAAACCCTTCCTGATTGAGTACATTATAAGTCCCTTCCTATAAATAGTTGCATTTGAGAAAATTAACCTTGTAAAAATCTCAAGATTATCAATGTCCTTCTCATTAAACTTATGAAAAGAAATAGCATTTTCCTCATCTGAAGACTCAATTTCTTCTTCTAACCTTTCATTATCACCTATGTGATCAAACTCCATGAAGTAACCCTCTCTTTTTAATTGTAAAATTAGCATAATCATCAGCTATGAGACTTGCATATATAACATAATCTCCTAACTCAATGTTAGGTGATTCTCCTTTACTTTTGTCATAATCTATGGGATCACAAGTGTCATTTAAACTATCCCCATCTAGAAAATATTCAAGATCAGATTCATTTTCAGTGGACTCATCAGATTGTGCAACATAGGTGTTGTCTGATTCATCAGATAGAGAATTAATCAAACCCTCAGTTTCTGCCTTCTCACTTTCTAAATCGTTAGTTCCAGCTATGTTTTCCCCATCATGCACATGTTCTAAACTTTGGTGCAAATTCACTTGATCATCTACAGTACTCTAGTTGTTAGATATATTTTCTCTTGGAGTCTCATCATTAATACTGCACCAATTAGGTTGTTTGTCTAGCTTATCAATCAAGTCTCCAATATAAACCTTAATTTGAGGTTCACCCCTATAAATACCAAACATCTCAAGCATAATGTCATCATTATCTAGATTCCTAAGTCCTGAATTTGGCATCCTAAAATACATTGGCATATTAATAGGGAGATTTATTTCTTTTAGAACATGTTGTAGCTCAATGATTGACATATAATCAGGATCAATTCCAGGTAAATATGAAACTTCACCTCCCATATAATGCCAATCTGGATTTTTCTTAAACATATCACCATAATGCAATTCTAAAGTGAACATTTTTCAATCAATCTTTTGCTAACTGATAAACTAATAAAGACGAGAAAAAAAAGTTAGTAAAAATACATAGAACACAAAAATAGGGTTTCAAAACACACAAATAAATGTGGCAAAAAATTAAGTAATTAAGCTCATGTTACTAATTAAGACACCCATCTTTAATTTTATATGTTTCTGGAAGCACAATGTAGAATGTGAAATATGTTATTATGTTGTTTTTATAAATTGAGTGAGAGTTGAGGAGTTAATCGTCGACCTGATAAATTTTGCTTGTTAAGGTAAAATATAGGTGAAGTATAAATAAAGCTATATTATGTTTAATATAGAAGAGTCTCCTTAGAAAGGACATAAAAAAGATTACTCAAGGAAAAACACAAGGTTTTCAAATTTTCAAGCTATGTTTTTCACATTCAAAAGTTATAAGTAATTAAATCTAATTAAGAAAAAATAATTTGTAAACAATTAAGGCCCTAACATCTACTGCGAAAAAGATAAAAATAGAAAAAGGAAAAAAAAACCAACCCAAACACTCCCTAAATCACTTGGAAATGTAGAACGTCATACAAACTACATGAAAGATGAGCTTTGACCTGGTACTAGGAGCTCCAATCATACAAGTCAACACCATCATAGAATATATACCCAAAAGCATAAGAACCATATAAGGACAAAAACAAACAGAAAACGCAAAAAAGACAAAAGTGAAAAAGTAACAGTAGAAACAAAAAAGACATTAAGTTGTGGGTATAGACTTATAAAACACCGACTCACTACTCTTTTATATCAAAAAAAAACTTAGACTTTACAATTCATTGAACACGAAAAAAAACTAAAATTTTGTGCCATTGCAATTGAGAATAAAGCTTCAATATTTTAGTAGCTTATATACCCACTAAACCACATACCACAAACCCAAAACACAATAGAAAACAAATTGTTGAAAGATAAAGCAAAAACAGAGCACTCATGCACCATAAAGGAAAAAAAATCAATAAAAATGCATTGCCCAGAAATTTTATGCTCCAAACAAAAGCAAAAGAATTTTAAAAAATTTTAAAAAATGAAAAATAAATCGTGGAAAATAAAGGTACCTCAAAACTCTTCAATCCTTTTCATAAGAAACAAAGTTGAGCGAAACAGGAGAATTAAGTGGACAGAAAAACGGAGCCAGAGAGAAAGAGAATACTGAAGAACAAAAAGAGAAAAGGGTAGGATCGAACTAAGAGAGTAAAAAACCTAGGGTAGCTTGGGCAGGTCATAGCATTTTTTTTTAGCTAGGAGGGTAAAGCGAAGATAACAATAAAAAGTAATAGATAAAAAAGTCTTTTTAAATTCAAAGGGGGCAATCTGTTTATTTTTAAGATAGAGAGGGGCATAATGTATCAAGAGATAAAATACAACGGGGTTAAATATATTTTTGCCTATTTTTAAAAGTGATTGATATTAAAATGTGCACCAATTAGAACATGCTTTCCTAATTTTTCAATATTTTACTTTTATTAATGTATTTAAAAAACAATTACACTTGCCTCCACTATAATATTTTAGTTCATAAAAATCAAAATTTATGGTTTATATTAATCAAATTCTTCACTTTAGTTTATATAAACTAAACTTTTTAACCAATATTTTTTAAAAAAATTGAATGATAAATTTGGTGAATAAGTTTAAACATTATAATTCTCTCAATCAAATTATATAACTTTAATTTTTATATTGTTTAATTTTGATGAAAAAATCAACCTTGGTTTATTAATAATTTAATTTTAAAAAAATCAAACTGCCTATTACACACCCAAGCATCAATGTATAGCCATGCATGTAGCTGGAAAAGTAATTAACCTAGAAAAATCAAAACAAAAATTTTTATTTTTTGAAAAGGCTCTTGCGTCAAGTTTTGGTCATACACAAAAATGGTTGATGTTCTCATTTTTCCTATAAGATAAGCCCTAGGGTTTCATCTGTCACCATAATTCTACCCATAGACATATCAAGTATGTGATTTGGAACATGTAGGATATCATAACCATTCTCATCTCTTTCATTCCTTTTTGCCCATCATCACTGGTCCTCGTTTACGACCATATCTAACCACTTATAACTCATCTAAGGCTAGCTAGCTAATACTAATGTAATTTACCATTTCTTTGTCTAGCTAATTGGTATCAATTTGGGTGGTCACAATAGAACTAAAGTTTCTAGCTTCTTTGTCCTTTTTGTGTGAAAATCTAACTTGTTAAAGAATTTAAGTACTTTGCTATAAGGACTCACATGTGACTGCTTTACAATTTGTTGTTTAAAAACTAGAATTAGTGTAGAGTTAATTAATTACATATTACGAAAATATTTTACCAATCATGGCAATTTCATCTCTCACCAGTTACCACCTCAATAAACTTCAGTCATCCGTAGTCATCGTCTCCATCTCATACTAACATCATCCATGTTTACTACCCATGCCTATATAGATTGAACCTCTTTTTTAAATCTAAAGTGAGCAGGCCTATCATGGTAGTAACAAGTGGTAACAGAAAGTAGAACCTCCTGTTATGATCCTGATGAAAGAAAATCATTGTGTACTGTTAAGCCCCTAATATCAAATTCTACGACAAGAACCACATGAATAACTCTTGATGCGAAAAGCATGATAATTTAAGTGTCTGTAGTGCAATCCAAGTTCCTGCTTTTTGGACATGAATCACATCACTCAACTACTATTCGGATAATTGTGTTGGTTTTAAAGCCTTAAAGGCAGCTAATTCTTGAAATTTTATGGTTAGTGTTATGTATGGCTTACATAAACATAGAAGTAATGTTGATTTTTTTGGAAACAAATGCGGGCATTTTCGTAAAAGTTATTAAATGAACACAATTTAAGGTGTGAACATAGTTCAACGCGTATTATTTTATAAAACTAGGAGGTGAAGACACGAGTTGAAGATGCGAGTATATTAGTATAGCAAAGGTGTTCTTGTAGAAGGTATAATATAAGACACAACAATGTTCAAGTATGTAGAAAAAAGAAGTATTCATGAATGCGCTAGAGCTTGTGTCATGTTTTAGAGAGAGATAATGAGATTCACAACTTCAAATATAATTATACCTAAGGTGTAACCATGACAAACAACTTTATATGGAAACACGTTTTTGGTAGATTTTAAACTATAGAATAGTATTACTTAGAGTTTATAATTATAAACCTAGTTTATATATAGATGAACTCTATAATATTTAAGTAAGTTATTGATCAACATAGTGAACTTAGTTGCTCTTAACTTCTAAGAATGTAGACACATTCAATTAGAATCATTCAACAATGTCTAGCGGAACTATGTCTAGCAGATAAGATCTAGGAAAGGCAATGGGCTGGAGTGGGCCCTAATCCCAAGCCCGAGCTTGGGTTGATAGGGCCTGGGCTTGAGGTAGCCCGAGCTTAGCCCAACCAAATTCTTTTAAAACTGAAAATACAAAATGATGTCATTTTGCCTATAATGGTACCTTAAACTGAACTGGACTTTTAGAAAGTTTGGGCCCGAGACTTCGCCCAAGGTCCGGTCAACTTGGTTTGAGTCTATTGACTTCAAGGTTGGCTAGGCCAGGGACAACCCATTTGTCATCCCTAATAAGATCATATATCACATCATAGAAAATGCATTCCCTATAAAGATATGAAAGAAGCTAAAGAATCAATGCATGTTGAAGTTTCTCACAAATAAATTGCATATGAAATAAAGACCATATAGACTTAAGTATAGGAGGGAACAAATCTAAAATAAAGTATCTATGCCTTTCACCAAATAGACAGTATCTTATTGGGACTCAAGATGACTATTGTGAGTTATAAAAAAGCAATTATTTTAAACCTCTTTATCGGGACCATGCTCACATTGGGGCATTATTGGCTAATAGCCAACGGTGATTCAATATTGGTGAAAGCTCTCAAGTTTAAAGCCTATATGTGAAAAGAAAAACTAGGAATGTAGAAGATAGTAGGTGAAAGATTACTTGTCTAAATGAAGTTATTGGTTAAAACTCAAGAATGAAAAGACACTTTGATGCTAAAAGTGCTAGCAAATTGGATATATCAAGCGAGACTATTTAAACAAAAAGGAGCAAAAAGATAAAAGAAAAATTAATGATTTGTCAAGGTTTGTAACATAATGTAGGGCTAGGAATCAGATTGCAATAATACGGATATGCTTTACATTTAAACCAATCAATTATAGAACTTATAGATTGTAGATATATGATGCTCATATATCACATGACACCAAATAAGGATCGATTTGTTTCATATACTTCATGCAACTTTGGGATTGTCTGGTTAGGGATGATAGAGTTTGCAATTAGAATAAGATAGGTCAAAATTAATACTTATTTCATATAATTCAGGCATCTTTGGGACTATTTGGTTGGGGATGATAAAGCTTGCAATTTAAATAGGATAAGTCAAGATAAAGATGTTTGATGGAGTGATTAAGATATTGAGCGGTGTTGGATATGTACTAGATGTTGGGACCCGATCTCGAAACCGGACCCTAACCGAAAAACGAAAACGAAAACGAAATCGATCGAATCGACTCGGAAGGCATAAACCAAAGAACGGAATCGAAGCAAACAAATCAAAAG
>JAOTAX010000197.1:32817371-32830102 GCA_025629825.1 Erythroxylum guanchezii
CAGATGGAAAGTTCATACCACAAGCAAATAAATCAAGAGCAAAAAATTGTAGCCAAAACAGAATCACTAACCTCAATCGAAACGCAAAAAGATGTTCCTAAAGTACGTGAAGGTAGATGATGATGATAGAGCTAGACTGAAAACCAACAACAAAATCGTTCATACTATAATTATAAAGCAGGATATATGACAACAGTTGGCATGAAATCTTATACTTAATGAAAGTCATTAACTATACTCAAATAAATATTATACTCGTGAAATATTTACGAGGATCCTATTGAAATTTCGGCAGCATTTTTCCTATAAAATGGAAATCCCCCTTTTGAAATAAGGGTCCCCCTATAATAAAAATATACTTCTATATCACCCAGTAACCACAACGCAAATTGGGTCTCCATACTACATGTCTATTATCAATCGTGTCAATGATGTCGGCACATTAATGTCGGGTTATTTTTGCCATAAATAAACATTCAGGTATTTAATCGCAACTGTCATTAACACTTAAATCAATAATAGTTATGTTGCTGTCTCCACACCAACAAAAGATCCACAAGCACAATGACATAAGTGTGACATCACTAATTACAGATATAGAATTTCTTGCAGTCAAAATTTTTCCAACAAGGATATTTCATCAACAATGAAAACATTAGGAATTTTCTACTTATAGTGTTGCCTACCGATGACTGCTTTGCTAACCATTAGTCATGGTTAGTGAACCAGTCATATATCTAGCTTAATGGCTCTCCACCATTTCTAGTTTAAAGATAACAAATCTCCCATTCATATATCTAGGAATTTCTAGTCTATAGAATCTTACTTCTATCATGTGTCTAATTAGTCTTAGATTTAATATTCATTTCGCCAATGTGGAAAGGATAATTTTCTAGGAATTGGTTATTATAGTCATAGTTTTATGTTAATTGATGTTTATTAAATAAGTGAAGTTAGTCTTTATTTAATTACATTTTCTAATACTTGTAATATGGATACTGGTTTGTGATATACTACAATTGATCGTATTAAACAAGCTCAAATAACTTAAATAGTAAAATATGATTTTTTTGTAAGAACTATAAAGTAAAATTATCTACTTTCGAAGAATATGTATTTGATGAAATGGTACAAAAAATATTTAGCAATAAAAGAAAGAGCCTTTAAGCCATTGCAATTAATTTTTTAAGATACAAAGCATTTCATCGAACACGTTGAGGGCATAAAATTTTCAACCCTATCTAAATACAAATTAATTACATTTTCCCATTATTTACGTGAAATACCCTAACATAATACAATCAAACCCAATTAAACAACACCAATGCAATTAACTAAGTCTAAAACAACAAAATTTTCATCAAAACCGACGACTTACCTTCGGAAGAGGCGGAGGAGATGACGCCCTTACCTCACCGTCGGAGAAGATGACAACGAACGCCGGCCGGAGACGCTCCACGTGGTCAGAGGAAGGACGACAATTGACGTCGGAGAAGGAAGATGGAGGAGAGGAAAACACAGCGTCTGAACGAAGGAGGAGAAGGCTGACACGTGTGAGGAGAGGCAGGGAAGGAGGTAAAACAACGTTCTTATCTTGACAAAAATGACATCGTTTTAGTTTTAAACCGAAACGACGTCATTTAGGTCACGGTTAATAACTTTTTTTCACCGTAATGAAACGACATCATTTTGGGTGACGAAAACGAACGAAAACGACGTCATTTCGGTGAAGTTAAGAACGTTGTTTAACTTCACCGAAACGACGTCGTTTTCGTTAAACCAAAACACGGTTAATAACTTTTTTTCACCGTAATGAAACGACATCGTTTTGGGTGACGAAAATGAACGAAAACGACGTCATTTCGGTGAAGTTAAGAACGTTGTTTAACTTCACCGAAACGATGTTGTTTTCGTTAAACCAAAACGACGTCGTTTTGATTTCAACGAAAAGAAGTCGTTTCGGTGAAGTTAAACAACGTTCTTAACTTCATCTTAACGATGTCGTTTTCGTTAGTATTACCGACAGACACAGTTCCGTCGTCAAATTTTTCCTTCTCCACGACAACGAAAATTTTCCGACTGATCACATCATTCCGTTGCAAGTTACCGATGGTTTTCGTTACATCGGTATACTTCCTTCGCTAATTTTTGCCAGAAAATTTTCCCTTCAAATTTAGCAACGGACATTAGTTCCGTCGTTAAATTAGTCAAATATAGCGACGGTATTGTGTTTTCCGTCACTAATGTCAGACGGTAAATATTTCGTCGGTAAGTTTCCGTCGCTACTTGAAATTTTTTTTGTAGTGTTATGCAACGCTTCGAATTTTTCCAAAAAATAATTTTAAATGTAATATATATATATATATATATATATATATATATATATATATGTTTGAACATTTATATTTTTTTTTCTTTCGAATTTTCCCAAAAATAATTTTATATATGTTGAAACATATGTTTTTTTTTTTTTTTTTCTTTCAATAATCCAGTCCCTCCGTACAAGTTTCCAAATCCGGCTAGATGTCGTGTTGGAATGATCGAAAAGCCCAAAACAGATCGAGCCCGCCCAGACAATCCCTTATCAAATAAAGATAATGTGAGTCAAAAGTCACGTATCAGATGCCACTCACGGTAGACAATAATCGTCCCTTAAAAAAAAAAAAGGGATCAGACTAGACCAGACCAAACCACGTCGAATCAAATCGCTGTAATCAGACAGCAAATGACTTTTGTTTGCATGCTTCAAAACGATACCGAGTTTAATGTCAGAATGACGTGCCCGTGCCCCTGCCACTGCAAGGAAATAAGTGAAGCTCCAAAATTCCACCTTTGGAGACTCGATCTACTTGGACGATGACATGAATATGGATAAACAGTTTGCAAATCGAAGATGGTTTATGTTGCCTGTCGCATGAAAGGAAAACATCCAAAATCCAATGAATTCTTAAGTTCTTTGTAACCTCTAATAAACATTTTCTTTTGTTTTTTTTAAAAGCAACGGAAGGCCACAAGTAATACTCTGTCCAACGTCTCGTACGTACAACTCAACTCAGGAGACTGTAAGAAAAGATAAGATGATAACCTCTGGTCTTGAGCATGCATTTTCATCCTTTTGTCCTTGCTCAGTAGAAATTGTGGACATGAGACCGTGTAGAGTACATGTAGACCTACTTTACAGCACCCTACAGTAATACTGTAGATTCTCAAGTTATCCGGAACAGAAGGCTTCATAAAGAATCCCCACAGGCCAGGCCACTACAACTGCTGTATATCTCCAGGATCTCATCTTCTTAAAAAATGCAGCCTTTTATAAAGCATGCATGCAGTTCAAACAGTAGTAGTTATAGCTTTTGAATTTGAGCGTGTGATCATCTCATGTTTGGAGTGGCTTCAGAGTTTTTTCAACAGTTGCATTGATATGATTTGAACAGTAAATCATGTCCCGTCTAGCATTTCAGATATATGTTTGCCAGTGTGTTTTCTGAATGCCTCGCCTTCTTTCTGGCCTCTGGACCAACTTTGCTGAGACATGTTGGCTAAGAGGATGTTTGTGCTTCTTACATGTTCTGTTGTTGAAGTTTGAAGACAACCACTAGCAATGAAGTAAATGTATTATCCTGCCTATCACGATTAACACATTAATAGATACAAGGAGAGAGAGAGAGAGAGATGATAATATTGTAAAAACAAATTCAAGACCATTTCAGACTCATCATCTATCACAGAAGAATAGGTTTAGGAACGTAGCATAGCACGAAGATGAGCTAATGGCACCTTGGATGTCCTAACGGCCAGGGGACACGATCCAGTTTGAACGGCAGTGCCTAAAGCAAATGGGCGAGAGGGACCGCATCGAATTCGAAAGAGACATGAATTCCAGCTATTCTAAACGTTTTCCACCTTATATTGGAAAAATACTTGAGCCACCGTTCGGCTCCAGATCTTTTGTCCAGTTTTATTTTATCTTATTCCGTCTTAAATGAAAATTTCAGGTTTGTATGCCCCACCTCCTCGATTTATCAATATCCATTGGGAGCAGAGTAAAAACTTGGGACCTAATGACTATCCATGATAACCCCAGGATTGGCTGGAGGTAAGTATCGAGGACCACATTGCATTTGAGAATGAACTTTTAAGGACTTATTTTACTGGATTCGAAGAAAGTACGCGTTACAAGGATACATGAAACTATAGCCTTGGGCAGTTACTTCTATTAGAAACTTGATGAATTGTCAGCGGTACATAAATTGCTGGCTTTAAAAGAATAATAATCCAACAAATAAAGTGGAACCTCAGAAGGTTTAAAATACATGTCAAAATCACCGGAAATTTCCTATCAACAGGATTACAAGAGCACACCTAGTTAAAGTACTCACACCAAGAAGACAGGCTCAAACAAGCAATGTGAAAAATCAACTGAAAACGGGCACCAGAGCACAGATCATCATCATCAATGTGAAGAAGAGCTTTGGCACATTCCCTCTTGGCAATGCAATATTTGAAGAGATATCCTGAGGCCTGAAAGAAGGAAGGAAACATATATGATCAGATTTCCAGTGTTTCATTGGGACAGATGAGCTCAGTGTAGAAGAGTGTAACAGTGAAAAAATCTATATATACTTTTGTAGTTTGCCGAGAGCACCACAATAGAGGACATTATCTGGCGGAGGAAATTCAGTTTTGTTATTCTCTTCCGGATTCACAACTCTGATATAGGTTTCTTGCCCAAGGTACCATGAGTCGAGGTTCTCACTTCTGAGGTTCCATACTCCAACGTTGTCAAGTGATACTAAAATTGCAGTCCAAGCTCCAGGATACACCTATACACAGACAGATATGTAGGTGTCATCATTTCTTTTTCGCCAGTTACACCTCTAAAATTTAATCTAACTTCAAGATACAACTTTTGGAAACGGAAAGATTTAATTTCTTAGCATATTCGCAATCAGAAGCAGTTACTGGTCCAGTTCGTGAGTTTCCTAGTCAGATCAACCCTGTCCAGGTCTAGCAACCCTTAATCATTTTAACAAATTGGAATTCCAAGCTACAGCATAATGATACAAAGGCCACCTAGGATTTGAACGATATATTCTTTTGCGCCGAAAACATAAGAAGAGATGTCCAAAATTGCTTAATTACATAGACAACTTGTAAATGATCACAAATTGTTGGCATCAAAAGTAAAATATGAATCAGATTAACATGCATAGTCCACGCGCAAGTAATGAGTATAAGAATCAACTTTAGATTTTCAGTTACATACCACACAGACTGAAAAGCACATCGAGAACTATGAGGATTTCTTTTTAGCTGTAATACAGTTGACCATGTGTCCCAGGCAATTAATGACTGCTAACATCATAACAATGAAGGTTTCCATCATCATATTCTGTAGGACATGTGTCACAGGCAATTAATGACAGCATAGGGAATATGATGATGGAAACTTTGATTGTTATAAAGTTTTCAGGTAAACAAAGGATGTGGGCCCGTAGAACCATATTAATATGTACCTGTACTGTTGAGCGTGCAACACCATCCCACTTATTATACGTGCCCCTGCTGTTTTCAGTCCAGTCACCATAATCCATTCTGGATCAAGTCAAAATAAAAGTGATTAAGGTATGTGCTCAAAGTTGTAGAATTTTTTTTTTGTTTTTTCAAAAGGATAATGTAGAAAAGTTGAAGAGAAACAGGCGTGAATAATTTCCTACCCAACAACAAAAACTGCATATCCACTCAGGTGATAGCTCTGCATCTTTGTTTCATTATTCTGCAGAATGATTTCCATAAAACCTCTGTAGGTTCCATTTATAACTGATGTTTCCATTTTAGGTGGTCCTGTACTGGGTGTTTTGGGGAAATCGAGCTTATATACTCCCTTCACTTTGTGCTGGTCAGCAAGCCTGATAGGAGTGGAAGGATTGACAAAGGATATACCACTAAGAGTTGCCTTTCTTTTCCCGCTAATCATCACAGGTGGCTTGTTTTTCAAAACATAAACATCAGTCACATTGATTGATCCATATCTGAATGAACCTTGTGGGTTAGGACGTGCACCGCTGGCAGAGACATTCCACCTGTATATTTTGAAAATTTTGAGTCAACTTGGCCATAGAGTTCAAAGATGTGGTGTTAAAACGAATATTGAAGTTCAAACCAAAAGATTGCCTCATTGTTTTCAAGGTCAAAAATTTTGAGCTTCTAAATACAAGATGAGCTCTTGTCTTTAACAATTTTTTTTATAGTTATTTTAACTGCTGAAAGCTTGGTGGAACTGAAAAGGCCTAAGAACAATGTAAAAATGCATTGAAAAACAACTGATTCTAACCTGATGGATCTTGCTTGATTCATTGAGAAGGTTTTGTCAAATTCATCATTTGGTGCATCAGGAAGTGGACCTTTTGCCTTGCCCTTGGAATTAGTATAGTGCAATATGGCAACTCCAGTAACTCTTTTCCATTGGGATTCATTCACAAACCTAGCACTGGCTACAATGTAGTAGTCAGTACTTGCGTTCTGATCCATTGTAACCAGAAAAGAATATGACTGTCCTACATGTATATCTAAGCTGGTATAATTTTGCTGCACAGTATACGATCCTTCTGACTCAGATAAAAGAAGATTATGGCCCTGAATCCTGAAATTCAGACTGGTTGAAGTACCAACATTGTGCACACGAAGGCGATACGTTTTCCCTGGAAAAATATAACAACATTGTCACTTGATGAGGGACTTCTAGCTATAGGAATGTAAAATCATAATAAAATAACAGCAATATAAAGGTTTACACGGCTATACAATATATAATTGAGAATAGCAATTTATACGTTGTGAAGTAAATATTAGTACACAAGGTAATGCTGATAATAATGTAACTAGCAAGCAGGATTACCCTTTAAAAACCTAGAACAAAAGTATCTAATGCCTAGCATAACCTATATACTCCTGGTTAAGCAGCTAGAACTTGAGGAATTCCAGCAACCAAAACACAAGATTTTAGGATAATAATATAACTTTATCCTGCTGAACGAAGAAATTGATATTTCAATTCACTAAGTGGAACAAAAACATTGATGGATATCAAGCAACTAGCAAGTATGATAATCACCTGGATTAACTTCAATAGTTTCATAGTCAATGCCATCAGGAACAAGAGTAGTGTTATACTGATAAGGTCCTTTGCCATTTATAAGGACTCCATCTGGCATCCCTAGGTCTTTTCCTGCATCAAGAGTCTTCCTCAAAGCCTAAACAACCCCAATTACAAAAGTATTAAACAAAGTGAGTGTTTTGCTTCTAACAAGATACAACACAATCAAGTATAATATCTGAGGATACAAACCGTATGATTCCTCTTGTACCAATCACCAATCAAAAGCACAATGTCTCCACTAGGGGTATCAAAGGGGATTGGAATAATATCCCGGTTATTTATAATAAAGGTGCCAAATCCACCGGAAGCTCTCTGCATATTGAGAGAAGGGAAGTAAAAGAAACTCCCTATCTGATCCTTAACCTGAAAATTGTAAGTCCAATTCCACTTTGAAGGAATTGGACAGTTAGTACCAAGCACTCCATCTTGCCAAGAGCTTCTCCTTTGTTGAATTCCAGACCTAAGACATCCGACTAAGGTTCAATCAATGAATGTTATTTACTGACCCTTGCATTATATATACCAAAGTATATATATACAGTTCAAAGTATAAAAGCAAGTGCATTTATCTGCACACTTCATATGATATATTCAAGAAAGAAAATCCTACCAGTGCATAAGTAGGTTTTCGTCTAATTTGTTTCGAACGTTAACGATGACATTATTGTTGGTTGTCACATTTATAACAGGACCAGGAAACTTGCCATTCACAGCAATAACCTGCAAAATAGTGCAATTGGGTAGAACTTTAGCAAAAACTCTTGAAAGCTCACCATTAGTTACCAAAACCATTTTAACCGTACACACTAAAGTGTAGTGCTTTAAGCTGAAATTGAAAGTGCGCAAGCAAGTTTAGCAGATCTAAAGTTACAGGTTGAAACTTCAGAGAATTTCAAGCATACCCTTGGTTTCAGAAGTTACAATAAAGAAATGAAAAAGATCTAATGGGCAGAAACAGGAACAAAAAGACAATGCAAAGATAAACGCCAAGAACAGAGAGATCCAAAGAACTAACCTGCTGAGGCTCGCCAAGAGGAGAGGCAGTAATGTAAGACACCTCAAACTCATATGTCACCGTTGGATCTACAGCCCAACACAAGCTCACGAGCAAGAAAATCTGGAGAAGAGACAAAGCAAAGAACCTAGAGAAAGCCATTTCTTTTAAGGTCCTTTTTGGGGCTTGAATACCAAAGAAAGAATCCAGTTTTCTCCTTAGCTTTTAATTTTGTCCGAGTTTTACATTATCAGGTAGAGAAAACGAAAGTGAAGAAAAGAAGAAACTAGAGCCTCTAAAGAGCAGAGTGACACTGTGCCTCACTATCTTGGTGCAATGAAGGGAGCAACAAGGAGGGAGTCAGACAGAAAACGGCACTATTTCTAGTCTACATATTGTTATGAGATGTGAAAAGATAGAAATTTGGTTGAATTTTCGTTTTTGGTTATTTGTTGTCGGTCACCACGCCACCTCGTATTTTACGCGTACAATGATGAAATACATATGTTTAGTATTTTATTATTATTGTTAGTGTAAAATTTGACCATTGTCGTCTCAAACAAAACCCAACGTTCGGATGCAATAGAAAATGCCATGGCGCATAATTGCCTGCCCCTTGTGAACCCCACTTCATAAATAGCTCTAACGAGCTTGGATGCTGATGAAAAGCAAAACTGGTGCTGTAGAAAGTAAGGAAATTGCAGGAGAGTGGGAGTGAGGAGAACTTGAAAGAGAAAACCAAGCACTCTACCTGGAGATTTATTAATAAATACCTCGGCATCTAGTGTTATGTGTGGACCCATGAAACCATGCGTGTCAGCGTCTGATTTGCCAAATTTTCTAAATATGGATGTTTTAGTTTTGCTTTGCTAGAACCAAGCACTCTACCTGGAGATTTATTAATAAATACCTCGGCATCTAGTGTTATGTGTGGACCAATGAAACCATGCGTGTCAGCGTCTGATTTGCCAAATTTTCTAAATATGGATGTTTTAGTTTTGCTTTGCTAGCTCTCCCCGTCGCAAGAATGTCATGTTATCCAACGTTTGGATTGCATTTCAGGTTTCATTGAAATGGTGTGGCTTATATTGGATATGTGTTATATCGGATCCAATGACAAGGTTGTCTTATTATTAGCCAATAGGATCTATGGTAGATCGGATCCAATGACAAGTTTATCTTATTATTAGATTAATGATTAATCAATTTGTATAAATTCACAACGATATATTTTTAAATAACTAAAAAGAATCTTTTTCAATAATTAAATTATTAATCATCCAATCTCACAGCTAAATTAAATAATTAAAAAATAATTAAAAAATCTCAATTCATAATTACGTAATATTTCTTAAAGATTAATCTAAATTCACGATGATACACTTCAAATGAACCAAAAAAATCTTTTTTATTAATCAAATACTTAATTATCCAATCTCTAATTATAAAATAAATTAAAACAATCTCAATTCATAATTAAAATAATATTTCTTAATTTAAAATTTTTAATTTAAATCTATTTGCTTCACATTGACACTTGACTTAAATTTTTATACTTCACGTGAGATTTTTTACTTAAAATCATAATTTTACATCAATCAAGACAAACAATAAATAAAACAAAACAAAATTTTACTTCATTAGATGTTCAACACTTTATTGCTAAAATCTATATAACATTGTACCATATTTGAAACCCATTCAAAGAAACTAGCATGCAATTTGTCCATATTAAGATCGATATCATATAATATAACAATATGAACCAAATTAGAACTTCTCTCTACCTGATTTTTCTCTAACTTCTCTCTACTTGATTTTACCTTCATACCCCTGCTTCTTACCATTTTTGGAAACAATTTCTCTCACGTCTGGTTTGTTTCTTCTTCTGACTAGGCGATTGCATCTTTGAGACTGAGGTTGCAACCTTGATGGAAGGCCCTTCAAAGGCCTTGTACTTGGTGAAAGAGATAGGTGAATCCTCTTTATCTACTGAAGAGTTCCTAGCCCTCATGAGAGAATCACTCATGACAAAACCTAGAGAAAGGGTCACTCAAAAGAGGCACGAATAGAATACAAAACCTTTAGAAAATGTTTAAGAACCACAACCTTCTCAAAATTGGATAAAAAAATTGCACATGTGGTAAAACAAAGGATGACTCAAGTACTATCAGAATGTAGTTAAAGATGGTATCATTTCTCCACCAATTGAATTACTTAAGGTTAGAGCTTTTGCTTGGTCCACTGCCTTAATTGGATTTTTCTGGAGAAAGAGGCCATCTTTTCCATTAGTAAATACTTGGGCAAGAGCCAGATGGGGAAAGAAAGGCCTCGACAAAGTGACGTTTAAAGAAGATGGAACAAACTTTGTTCAAATTTTCAGATGAATTCAGCTTAAATGAGATAATTGAACAAGGGCCATCACATATTGAAGAGCAACCTTTATTCATTCAAAAGTGGAAGCCTGACATTGAGTTGGAAAGACATAAAATAGATACATTTCTAATGTTTCATAGCTTGCCCATGGAATTTTGGACAATTAAAAGGCTTAGTTTTCTTGCAAGCTCCTTGGGAAAACCAATTTATAAGGACTCCAAAACAGCTTCTATAGAAAGAATATGTTATGCAAAATTATGCATTGAAATCAACAAGAACTCAACATTTCCTCACAGTACACCTGCTACAAGATTAGGGGGAAATGGTGAGCTAGAGAAGATAGAAATCCCTATAACTTACCTTTGGAAACCAAGCAATTCCACTAAGAAATGGGTACCCACTGGCAAGGTGTTCAAAACTGGTTGGCAAGAAGAAATTAATTGGGACAGAACTAAATAAAATGTAGCATAAAAAAGACTTAACTAACCTCAATGAAAATGATACAACCAGAAGGCATCTAGCTGAATTTGTTGTACTGGTTGATACTCTTAACTATGTTGAAATTGATAATATAAATGGGAAAAAACTTATATGAATCAGTTGGAAGTTAAAGTTTCTAACACATTGAATAAAGAAGGTGAAGCACTTATTATAAAGCTGTGAGAAATTGAGGCTAAAATAAACCATAACATTGCTGAAATATCAAACATGGTGAACAAAGAAACTAAAATGCAAGCAGTGAATAGTGGAGAATTTGAGGAGTTCAAAACTCAAACTTCTAACACTAAAAAGAAAATCTATAAGAGAAAAGGGGAAGCACAACAACAAAAATATAGGAGAATCTCCCCCAGATGGTAGTCCTAGTATGGAACACTAGAAGGCTTAATGACTCTTTAAAAAGAGCAATGGTAAAGGAGGTTGTGAAGGACAAGAAGGCTTGTTTAGTTGGCCTTCTTGAAACCAAAATAAAAGATCCTTAGTTACTCATTGGCTCTAAGTTTTTAGGTGCAAATTGGCAACTTATCTTAAACCATATTTTGAATCACAATACGAGAATTATTTGTCTTTACAACACAGAATTGATTGAAGTCTGGACTATTGAAGAAATTGATCAACTTATTTAGCTAAAATGTTAGCTGAGAGGTATGATTCACAACTTTGATTTGTCTTGAATCTCCAATTTTAGCTTTCAAAGGAATAAACTCTGGCAGGATTTGTAAAGGCTACAAATGAGAATAAAAAATCCTTGTTTTATCGTGGGGGGCTTCAATTGTTCCCCAAACTTGACAGAAATTAAAAGTGGTAAGAAGTTCACTCTAGGATCAACAAAAGAGCTGTCTAATCTGCTCACCAAGGTAGATCTAATGGACCTCAACTTGACTAGTAGATACTTTTCTTGGATAAACAATCAGTAGGGTAGGATGCATATTTGAAAAAAAAAACTTGACAGATCAATGATTAACTCATTTTGGTTGTCTGTTTCCTCAGTCTTATGCTTAGTATGGAGAAAATATGTTTCAGACCACTCTTACATATTGATTCGAAAATTTACTCGAACTAGAAATGTTGTGACCTCATTTAGATTCTTTAATGGAATCTCTCACATGGAAGGATTCTCAAAGTTAATCAACAAATGTTGGAATATAGAAGTTGATGGGTTTAAATCTTACCAACTTATGCGAAAACTAAAGCTAGTAAGAGTAATTTTAAAGGATTTTATTCTCACAAAATCACAAAATCTCACTGCTCTCAAGAATAAACTAACTATTACCTATGAGATTGTGACACCCACATATACCCCCTGGGAGGATATTGCAAGTGCCACATACACAGAACGTACATAATACAATACATTCCAAAACATACGAAGCATTTCATACATGCATTCCCAGAATCTTAACAAACATACATTATATCACATGAACTTAATATAAATTTGTTCCAAAAACTAAAACCAGCTTGAAACATAGTTATTACAAAAACTTACAACAATTCAGAATCATACATTTTATATACAAGCCAAAATAAACTCAAAATACATTTTTATCAAAACAAGACTCAGACTCCATTGGCCATTGCGGTTGACTCGTCCCAATCTTTATAATCCTCGCTTTGAGCCTACACGGGGCAAATCCACCGTGCTAAGCATATAGCTTAGTGAGTAATAACTAATCTATATATAAAGTGATAACTCATCATACT
>JAOTAX010000197.1:32869972-32883796 GCA_025629825.1 Erythroxylum guanchezii
AAATACTGTTGAGTGTATTGTTATGATAAAGCGGGCCCAAATTGTCCACTGATTTCCGCATAGAGTGTGTTTGTGTGTTCAAAAAAAAATTTATACTGAGGTTTTGACTGAGTGATGTAGCAAGCCACCCTCGCGGGGCACGAACTCGGATATCATCATTGATGTCGGGTTTGGGTCACGCGGGAGTGGGGTGTTACATCCAGGGTGCTCGAAATTCTTACAACTATCTTTTGTTGTCAAGTTGTTACATTTAAAGGTATATAATAAATGGAGTAACAAATTTTTTGACATGTTAATTGACTTGTTCAATGATGCATTACCTACTGGACACAAATTGCCCAAATCTTACTACGAAGCAAAGAAATTATTAAGGGGCCTTGGATTAGGATATATATTAATATATGCTTGTAAGTGTGATTATGCTATATTTTGGAAGGACATTAAATATCTTGAAGAATGTCTCATTTGTGGTACATCAAGGTGACAAGTGGATGATGGGAAAAGGAAAAAGATACTACATAAAATCTTAAGATACTTCCCTATTAAACCACGATTACAAAGGTTTTCTATGTCAACAAAAACAACCATAAATTTGAGGTGACATAAAGAGAAATGCGCGTTGATGATAACATTATGCATCATCCAGTAGACTCAAAGGTATGAAAAGACTTTTATGGAAAGTTTCCATGGTTTGCAAAGGGTTGTTGTAATGCTCGACTTGATTTAACCTCTGATGAATTTAATTCGTACTTCTTACAGTATGTGGCTGGTTATTCTTATGCCATACAATTTACCTCCATGGAAATGTATGAAGGAGCAATTTTTATTATTGTCTTTACTTATTGCAGGACCTACTGCTCCTAGTAAGAATATTGATATATACCATTGATTGATGACTTAAACCGTCTCTAGGAGGTTGGGTTAGAAACTTATGGTGTTGTTAAAGGTGAAACATTTATAATGCCTACAACTATTTTGTAGACTATAAATGATTTTCCAGCTTATGACAATTTTTCTGGAAGGAGTATTAAAGGGCATATGGCCTATCCTCTATCTATTTATAGTTTTTCTTGTAGATGATATTGCTACATAACTGTAAATTGCCACAGGCGACAACAACAATAAATGCCTTAGCATGTAGGCCTCATATGTATGGTAAAAAAATATACAGGTTGCATTGTTAATGTAGTTAGATTTCAAATAAAAGATTGTGACAGTCAACTTAAAAGCTAAAATTGTGGGGTTGTTGTTGAGGTACAACATAACATTAATTTTATTAACTTCTGTTGCATTACATCAAGAATAAAAAAATGTTGTTATATTTAAGTTCGAATGGTTTAATCTTGGTGACAAAAGGATGAACATAAAAGTGAATGGTAATATTAATAGCATCAATGTTAGTAACACATGGTATGATAATAACCCTTTTATGCTTGCAACACAAGTGAAGCAAGTATTCTACTTCAACGACACTGTATTAGGCAGCAATTGGAAAGTTGTTCAAAAGTTTCAACACCAAAATCTTTTGATTTTTGTGAAAGGAAAAATGGTCTAATGGGTGAAGAGGGTGATGAAGTATATCAAAAGATTGAATTGAAGTTGAATAATAGAACCCTACAAATAGAAGATGCAGATATAACATCATTCTATAGGAGAGATATTGATCTCAATATATTATAAGCAAATGAAGTACAAGCCAATCTTGTCATATAAAGAGATTAAGACTATATTGAGGATGAATTATATGACAATGATGATAATTTGGCCGAATAAAATAGCGATGAAAAGTTAAATCATAATACAATTAATGATGATGATTTTTAAGATCTTATCATGATGATTAAAGGTAATAAAAGTGTTCTTTATATTGTTTGAAATGTAATATTGGTAACATTTATATTAATACGTATTATTGATGTTTGGGTTATGTTATTATGGATTGTTGATGACAGAGTTATGTTCATGCGTGTTGTTGATGGTTGACTTATGTTAATGCAAATTGTTGACAATTGAGTTAGGTTAATGCAAATTATTGATGATTGAGTTATTTTAATGCGAATTGTTGGTAATTGAGATATGTTAATGATGATTGTTGATTATTGAGTTATCTTAATGTGGATTGTTGATGATTGAGTTATGTTAATGAGTGTTGTTGATCGTTGACTTATGTTAATGGTTATGTTAATGCATATTGTTGATGATTGACTTATTTAATGCGAATTGTTGATGATTGAGTTATGTTAATGCATATTATTAATGATTGAGTTATGTTAATGCATGTTGCTGATGGTTGACTTATGTTAATGCAGATTATTGATGATTGAGTTACGTTAATGTAGATTGTTAATGGTTGACTTATGTCAATTTGGATTGTTGATGATTGAGTTATGTTAATGCAATCAATGTTAATGATTGAATGTATGTTTGTAATGATGATTGGATGTATTGTAATGTTAATAAAAATAATGTTTGTTTTTATAAATATCCAATATAATGACACTTGGTAGAAACAAAGGAAAGTATCAAAATTGTAGAACAAAGGGATGTACAACTTCAACCAGATCAATCAGTTCTTAGCGAACAATACCATTCGACCTCATCCACCAATGAAATTAGTCAGGAACAACCTCATTTTTCCTCAAACAATAATGAATCAACTAATACAGAGGGATCTGTAGGTTTGTTAATCTTTAACACCGAAAAATAAACATATGCTCAAATATATATTTACATGTTTAATGCGTATTTTCTTATCATTATTGATTTGTTGTCAGGTTCCAATGTTAATATTAAAAAAAGATGTAAAGGTATAACTAGAGGTTGTGAATTACAACGAATGAATGTTGCAATGAATAGCAAGTTGTCAATACATGTTGATACTTCGCAAGGTCGTCTTGTAGATAAGACCCAATCTGTAAAATTTTCAAGTAAGTTGGGGATTATTGCAAGAACAAAATTACCTTGCCTGAAGCATGCTAAGAACTTGAAGGAAGACAACTTGCCTGAAAATGCTTCGGATAAAGTTACGGTAATTTGTCAATTTATTTAACTATATGCAATATTGTTCACTTATCTTAAGATTAATCACACTTTTACATATTATTCACAGATGAAATTGAACGTTGTTGATATCGAGCAGCTTGATGTTTCAAATTGTGACTTTATTGTTGAAACAAAGGACTAAGAATTGTCCTTATAGGTTGCATCAATTTTATAAATTTTTTCCTTCTGATGTGGAGGCAAAGAAGCATATTCTGAAATGAATATCTCAAGAAAATTGGAATAATTTATGTGATTGTTAGGTCTCTCCTAATGTTCAGGTTTGTTTTCTTTCCCTTCACATTTGCTTCCATTAATCTTGTCAAATGATTTAATGACTACCTAACCATTTTTTTCTTTATTTAGGAAAAATGTGAGAAGGCAAAGATCAATAGAGGAAAAATGAAAGCACCTCACAATCAAAGGTCCAAATCATTTGTAGTCATCCGAAATGAATATATATGATCTTTGTTTACAAGTTATAATTATATCAATAAACACTATATTATTTATTGTGCCCTGTATTTTTCTTTCATAACTCAGAGTGAGAAGGAACTATATAGACAAGAGTGTGATAGGATCATACAATACAAAGTCACTCACTATAAGAAAAGTCACAGATAAATGTTAAAAGAAGCAGAAAATAACTATGTAAGTATAAAAAACTGTTTAAATTTTAAGTTTATTTATTTACGTAGTACTAACTAATAATATTTGCATTGAATATTGTTTTTTTAATTTAAAATAAGATGCAAGAGTTGTTATAGAAATCAATGTCAGAGGTCAACGTAGAAGACATTTACAATACCATCCTTGGTACACATTTGGTTATATCAAAAGTTTTGACTTTCGCCCTAAGTTAAATGTTTCAACCTCATCAAGATCCATATACGTTCATTGTCTTAAAAAGGAAAACAAGACACTTAAAGCTGAATGACAATATACTAAAAAAAGTTAGCCAAGTATAATAAATACCTCAAAAAAATACTTGGCCTCGATTATAATGGCAGTGACGATGAAAGTAAATGATATTAATTACATCTCTTATACTTTTTTCTTTTAATTCTTGTTTGTATTATAATTTAAATTTAATGTTTTTTTCTCCGATTATAGATTTGACGAAGATGCAACGGTTGAGTGCTTTGTATTATAA
This sequence comes from Erythroxylum guanchezii, assembly GCA_025629825.1. Taxonomy (NCBI): domain Eukaryota; kingdom Viridiplantae; phylum Streptophyta; class Magnoliopsida; order Malpighiales; family Erythroxylaceae; genus Erythroxylum; species Erythroxylum guanchezii. The sequence continues at coordinate 32,874,165 of JAOTAX010000197.1, forward strand.
TTTGTAAACTACTCTCTGTATTTATTTTTTTTGTTGAAGTCATAATTAAAATCTTGAATACGAAGAAATTTAATGATATTTTATTTTTTATAAACAATACTTCAAATTATCAATTATTTTTGTATAATAAATTAACAATAAAAATATGTCAAAAAATTATATACAATAATGTAGATTAAAAATGTAACAAATAATTTTTTCCAACATGGTATAACATTTCATTAAAACGTAGATAAAAAATTTGACTATATTTTACTAAACGTAGCTAAAAATATTTGACTACATTCTTAGAAACGTAGCTAAAAATATTTGGTTACGTTTCTAAAAACGTAACTAAAAACATTTGACTACATTCTTAAAAATGTAGCTAAAAATATTTAGTTACGTAGCTAAAAATGTTTGCCTACATTCTTGGAAACGTAGCTAACAGTTTTTAGCTACAAAAAATAAGAGTCACCAAAACTTATTAGTGACGATTCCTCAAAACGATATTTGTTTGGAGACTTTATGGGAGTCTTCTCATCATCGGACCTGATTTTTCTTTTGGAATTGCCTAAGCTAGATGACAAAACTAAGTTGCATTTCTAAAAACGTCGTTGAAAACTTTTGGCTACATTTCTAAAAATGTAGTTAATAGTTTTTAGCGACGAAAAATAAGCGTCGCCAAACTTATTAGTGACGATTCCTCAAAACGTCACTAATAGTTTTTCGTTATGAAAACTAAAGCGTAGGTAAAAACTACTAACAACGATTAGCACAAAATGTCGTCTATAGTTTTCAACTATGAAAATTTGATGACGTTTTTGACAATAAAATTAGATCGTCACCAATACCTATACTTTGTTGTAATGGGTTTTGCAAAATGGGCAGTAGCTTCCGGTGCCCTGTGAGAGAAACAGCTAATTGTTTCTCTTCCTTTGTCACAAGGGCATAGGCTTTTGCTCAAGCTTGGCAGTGGTTCCATGTTTAAGATTTGTGACCTGACCACATTGAAATGATCGTTTAGTCCCATAAGAAAATTGTGTAACTTTTCAACCTCTCTTTTGGCCATTAATTCCTTTGCTGCACTGCATGAGCATTGTGGAATGTTCCAGTAATTTGCAAACATTTTCCCAAAATGCTTTGGCTTTGTTGAAGTAGGTTACGAGGGATAAGTCCTTTTGTATTAGTAAGATCGCTCGTTTGAGTTCGTGGACTCTGCGAGCGTTGCTCATTGAAAATCTTTCTTGCAGGTCCATCCCCGTCTCCACATACACAACGCTGGAGTGAAACTCAACTAAGAGTGAATTGAAAATCCATGCAATTTGATAGAATTTTATGATTAATTTTGTGAATTAGTATAATAAACAATAAACATAATTTTGTACAAACCCTAATTAATCAAATGTCAATAGTACTTCTCTTATACGTGTAATTAGACCGATATTTATGAGTGAGCTATGATAAGTAGATTTGACCCATATTTTGCAATACATAGGAGGCTCTTCTATTAGCCAATTTTAAAATACAATCGCCCCATTAAAAACTGTACGTTTTTTAATCAGAGTTTAGACTAGCAGCAGTCAATTTTTTACATCTCTATCGCTCCGCTTCAAGAAAAACAATAGATTCAATGTTTCCTCAATTTTTAAGTATTTGTTCATCCAATTCTTGAATTAAATATGTTGCAAGCATAGAATTAGTCTAATTTATTCTTCAATTGGTATCAGAACAAATTATCCCTAATTATGACTGCTAATTTTGGGTCATTTTTCGAGATTAGATGTTAAGGTTCATAAAATTTTGAGTTCTGTTGGTTGGGATTTTTTTGTTTTTCGTTAATTTGTTTTCTGTGAAATCTGAGCGGGCCTGCAGGAGTCAAATAAGGGAAGAATGTGTCAACATGGATACTGACACAACTGCTTGGATTTTTCATTAACATGTTGAATGGTAATTCTTAGCAATTCACGATGAAATCAAGGTCTGAACAACATTAGCAACAAAGACTGTTTGGCTGGAGAGAAAATATGGGAAAATTGCAAGAAAGTAGGAGAAACTTCAAAAACTCGCTTTTTTATGACACCCGTGAATTTCATTACGCTAGAGTAACAAATTATGTTCCGATTGAATTACCAGCTAGCTAAGCTAATAACAAGCAAAATACGGAGACAACACATAATGGCTAGCTACACAGTGACTAGTGAAAAACAAGTCTAACCAGTAACCACTCAACAATACTAAGCTCAACTCAGCTCCAAAGGTTGACAGTACAGCAACCCTCCAAGAATGCAATTAATAACTCTTTAAGTATCCAAGACGCAACTCTCCAAATATCCAACCTTCTAAGTTTTCTGTTATATACGGAAAAACAGCGGGAGAAGAATTGAAGATAATTATAATAATGTTGGATTTCATGAAAGTTCTTCCCTTTTTTCTTTTTTTTGGGTTAATTTTTTGCAGTGGTTTGAAGAAATAACTGGACCATTAAGACTGAAAAAAAAAAATAGAAACAGAAACTAGAAAGGAATCACTTCCTATTGGGTTTAGGGTAAACCAAACACAACAGATTGGGATTCACTTGAAGGTTTACGCTCATACATGCAAGAGAAAAATCAAGTACCTTGGAAATTCCTAATGCTGTGGTGGTTATGAAAACAAAAGGTTTCAATTTCATGTTAGACACAGGAAAAGGGGCGGAATGAACAGCACTCGGTGTGTGTGTTTTCGACTTATTGCCAAGAGGCTCAACCAATTTTTGCCCAGATGACTGAAAAAGCCTTACACATTGGGGGGTGGCCAAATCTTTGTCAAGAACTCCTCAACCCTCTTCGATTGATTTACATAGCCATCCAGTCCAGCAGCCAGAAGCTGGACTGATGCAGGTCCCATAGCTGATGCCAGACTTAATTGGTCCCATTTTGCAACCTTAGCATAACAGAAGAATCAATCAGAAAATATATACAGATAAAGAGTTAAACTAAGTTTAGTCCAATGAAGGGGCTCAATATGATGCAAAAATATGAGGTCAAATTCAAAGGATGCTGTATACCTTAAGGTATGCACATGAAACAGAAAGATCTCTGTTCCCTAATAAAGACAGCTAAAATGGAGATGACATTTTAGTAGAGATGCCTCTACCAAACAACAATTTACACAGCCTTACACCTCTGTGATCAAGGCACTAGATAAAAGAGGCCATCTTGTTTCTCCAACCAGAGAATTTTATGAATTTGAAACTAGAGCGACAAGAAAGCTGAAACGAATGGACAAAGCTTGAGGGAAAGATTAAGCTTTGGAAGAGTAATGCTATGTCTGTGATTATAAATACGATTTGACGGTAAACTAAATACGTAAACAAGCAATGGTGAGAGTGCATGAAAAGCAGACCTCCTCTTCGCTGAAATTATAGTTGGCCGCAGATTGTGGTGATAGTTTTTGGATAAAGGAGTACTTCTGATCAGGAGTAGTTACAGATTCTTTCAGAGATTGCAGTACCTTCAAAGGTGCAATTATATAGTCGACCCTGCAAACGAGAACATGCATCAAATGTAAACTAAAATTTTCAGCAGTCAAAAGTAATCATCTATAAATACGACTACATGATCCAAACCAGACTCGTAACCCCCCTTCCCCCCCCCCGGGAAAAAAAAAAAATAAATTGCATAGGGAAAAGGAAAGGAACCTAAACATTACCCCAGAAGGCTGAATAAGTCCTGTTTGTTACGAACAGCTGCAGCCATCAACTTTGATTTATATCCATACTTGTGAATGTAATTGTAAGCTTTCATTACCTGTAGATAATAACAGAAAATGGGATTAGAAAATCATGATGCTTTAAGAAGTAAATTATAATGTAGCTACAATGAATTAAGTGGTGCAATGCATTTACTTTTTAGAAATTTATTGATACTTCAGCCTTCAAATCAAAAGAGAGGTCTGAATTACAGCAGGAATGCTAAAAGTAAGAATCAGTAAAGCAAAAGTATCCCACTTCACTAAAGCAACAAGAATGCTACTAAGTTGAATACATATTCTGCCTCCTAATCAAGACCACCAACAGTTGATGGATAGATGTTGCTAGACATATTAGCACAAAGTGAAACAGGAGGATATGGTCACTTGTACTATCACTCCACCACTAATCTGTGCCATATATGGTAGCAGTGACAAGTGTCCAAATTTAAGGTCACACAATGATCAGGCAGAAGAGTCACTGTCAGTATATTTCTCATATCCGCCATACCTTTCCTCTCTCTCTCTCTCATCCAGCATTCACATCATAATCCCACTTATTTATGGAGTCAAACCTTGGACCTCAGGAGCTAATAGCATTGTGATTTGCTGCTTCTTTTCCAATAATTCACATTATTAAGAATTGTAAAGGTCCCCTTAGTGATAAAGGTTATTCTATCACAATCACTGCTCAGGATATCGAGTAAATGTTCCTCGTAGGTAAGAATAATCTACAGACAAGTAAAAGAGAAACAGATTTTGAATCAAACTTGTAGCTACTCTTCTAAAGTCACATCTTAATTACGAAATGATAGAATATATAAATTTTGAAGCCGATAAAATATGTCAGGGAACACCTAATACAGAGTTGAAAACTGAAGAGCTAGAAAAGCTAATCTCTTTCTTGACTCACCAAAGCCAGCCCAGGATCTTCTCCTCTTTTCAAAGCAGCTTCTATTTCAGGGTCACCAGAATGATTGCGTGCCCAATCCTGAAAAACACAGAAGCACCTAAAGAATTAAATCAAAGTAAATACTATTGAGATAACAATGTTATTAATCAGTGAGAGGAGTACTTACTCGAAGGCGACCAACGAAAATCTGAATAACAGAAGCTCCAGCTTGGGCTGCAGCTGCAGCTTGAGCAAAACTTAAGAGCAACAAACAATCAAGAAACAGGAAACAAATAGATGTTATACTAAGGCAACAGAAAATTGATGCGAACACATGGAAAGGATTTAGTAAACAAGTTTGTAGTTTCCACTGTCATCACGAAAATCCAGGACCAAAGAAATTAATGGACATTGAAATCTGGCCTGAACATGATGAATTCCCACAGAAAGACAAGAGCTTGCTCCCTTCTGCTCTTTTGAGCAATTATGGTGAAACAAACCAAAGGATTAAGTATGAGAGTGAACCTTTTACAATAAAAAACTTGCTTCTCTTGGAAACTTGACGCTAATGAGTTAAATGCCATTTGTTATTTTCCACTGCAAGTTTTATGGATATCCTGCTAGTTTCACAAATCTACCTGTAAACAAAAGTCAAATGTGTCTGAATGCCTTCAGTTTCCAGCAATCTTGAGGCCTCTATGCCCTGGATAAAAGATCCAGCAATTAAGGTCAAAGAAAATGATAATAGTTATCAGTTTCCTTGTGTCAAAGCCCTGTGAGATCTATGAAATCATAAAAACAGCAGCTCTGCTATTTATCATGTAAAACTCACTTGCCAAGTCGATGGAATTTTGAATAACAGACGCTCAGGGGGAACATTGATTTCATTGTATAGCTTCAGTAAGTCATGCACCTGCAAGTTCAACAGAGACACGGCATCAAAAGACATGCCAAGACTTGCTGAAAGGCATAATGCTAGACAGCTTAGAAAATATGTTATTGACAAAATATGTCGTCCAAAATATCAGGGTCAAGATTGGGAAAATACTATCAGAAAGCATATAAATGAATGGTTATCCACCCAAATTAAGGACTCCCTGCTAGGATCCTGATCAATTACCTTGGACGATACACCACTTGCAACATCACCCACTATACAGAAATGAATAAGCAAATAATTCCATCATTCTCTTGAACTTGTTACCTTCCTAATAATTCCATGAGTATCGTAGGCCAGCCGTGCATCCACTTCAGTTGAAACTCGGCCAGGTACTAGTTTTGCCAAATCTCCTCCAACATTCACTAAGGCCTACATGAATGACCCAGTAAGCCTAACTAGATCCCCGAAATCAAATTTACAGGATATCCTCCAGTAAGGGAAACCACCAGTCAAGAAATTCAACCTTGTTAGTAAAACAAGACAATCTCAATTCAGGGTTTTCTAGAGTAGAACACGTTGAATCTGCCAAAGCCATGTCCACAGCATTCTACGAACAGATAAAAAACGAAATTTCAAGTTGAAAATAAAGAAAAATGAAACTAACCGTGACTTTTATTGACCTAAACGATTACTAAAAGCACTCTTCACAGTTATGCTGTAAGTTAATTTGTGTGCTTACTCTGAAAACAGTATCTGGCAAGCTACATATACCCAAAAGAAGGGAAGAGCTAACTGTAGCAGCAGTTGGAGGAAACCTATATTGTAAAATTAAATACCAAACAATCGTCAATTACACTTGACACAAGACAATAGCCCGAGTAAGCAAGTAACCAAGCATTGCTCAAATAAACTAACTGAAACATACTTCTCGAAATCATCGAAAATGACAGTGTCGGGAACGATCTCACTGAAGCTAGACACAGCATCCAATTCAGTAGCCACCCCTTTAAAAACCATCACATCAAAGGCCAAAAAGAACATATCTTTAATCCAAAAACAAATGGAGAAAATGAAGATAGTGAGAAATAGATGAAGGGTACCGGTATCAAGAGAAGAGGAGCCAGAAGCAGCTCGAATCTGCGGAAAAGATGGCAACTTGAAACCCACTTGACTTGAAGTTCCCCACCCACCAGGCAACACCAATCTCAATCTTGGTCCTTCTAATCCCCTTCTCTGCTATCAATTCAAGGATCAAAACCAGCCCATATCATGCATAGAACATTACACAGACAAACTAGTCCAGACTGGAAAGGGAAGAGAGAGTACGTGAAGATAAGAGGTGGAGGAGAGAGATGGCGCGGAAGGCGGACATTTCAAGGACATCGACATATTCCTCTTTCAAAGAACTGAAGTGATCCCACTTTCTGTTGGAAGACAGTGTTTCAGACGTCAACTTACTAACGCCACTCGAATCCGTGACTTATATATCTCTTCTGTATGTATCGTACGGCTAAGGATTTTAGTACTTCACAGAGCCTTAGTGTATACTATATATCTAATGGGACCAAATGGATATCATACTAAGGCTTTGTCGTATACATACTAATCTGCAATCGATATTTACGATTCATTTGTCCATTTTCTTGAAATACAAATGGATAAACTAGTAGACTTTTAGCATTGTATCTACATGCTTCGATAAAACTAGGATTTCCCAAGTTGAGGAAGATCTTGATGGGATTCTAGTGACGGTAGCTTATGATTACTATGACAGTAGGGAGAAAGTAGAGATGCAAATTTTGCCAAGTCAATTTTGTATGAGGAAAAAATTTGGCGGGAAAGTAACTCTATGCAAAGACTCGATAGTACCAAAGAAACCTTTGTTCATTTCTTGTAGAGTCCGCCCTGGTTTAGATCTAGTGGCCAAGGCATATATTTCCTTGTGGCACATTACATAGATGCAAGTGTTTGCTCGATATGTGAAAATGCGGCAGGTTTTAGAATTCTGAGGGCTTCTTTATTAACCTGCAGACCAGTTGTCTTAGCCCAAATCTAATAATAGACGGAGCCCGTGATGGCCCAACCCAAGCTAGGTCCACTTATTGTTGTTTCATGATACTTCTACTGAAGGATTAATTGTTTCCACCGTTGTTTCTGTTCCCTTTTAAAGTTTAGAGTCTGCATAGAGTTCACAATAATTGTCATCCAATCGTACTCCTGTCAAAGTCAAATTCCACTTTGTAGGGATATGGGGAGGGTCATCCATATACGCAATTTTACCATTATATTTTTATAAATTTCATGATTGGAACTATGACTTTATGGTTGAGCAATGACTCTCCCTCTCAATCTCACTCCTATCATATTACAAATTAGCTTATTACCTAACATTAACCCAAAAATAGACGATAAATTTCATATATAAAATGATGAATAGAATTGTGTGAAAATTATTTTAACATAGTTTTTTAAGTGGGATAAAAAAAGATTTTGACTCATCATAAATTTCTTGATCGTAGAAGCCTTTAGTGTTTTAAAAATATTCTAAATAAACACATACTTAATAGATTAAGTGTTTTTGTTAAACACTTTAACTTAGATACATGTGAAATTAGGGAAAATTTGAAGAAAAATATTTCCTTTGATTTTTGAAAGATTATATGTTACAAAGGTATATATAATCAACACTATTCCATAATAAGGTAAAATGTTAACTCCTAATTAAGGTGAAAGATTAACTTAATTAATATTACTCCTATTACTTCCTAATTAAGGTCAAACATTAACTTAATCAATATTACTCCTAAATAAGGTAAAACATTAACTCTAATTAAGGTAAAATATTAACTCCTCGTTATGATAAAGTAACTCCTATTTATAATTGTATTTCCAATACCCCCTTAAGTTGGCATACACATATCATAAATGTCCAACATGTTAAGCAAGTATTGAAATTGTGATCATCATAGAACTTTGGTAAAAAAATGTCCGTTGGTTGGAATTATGACCTCACATGCGATGTAACGATAGTTCCTGCTTAAACTTGCTCTCTAACATAATGACAATCAATCTTTATGTGATTGGTGCATCCATGAAAAATTAGGTTAGCCATTGATGGATAGAAGGTTGTTTATCGTAGAAAAAAGTCATGGGTTTACGATAAACCATGCTCAAAGAAGCCAATAAAGACTTTGGTTAGCAATTGTATGGATAGAAGGTTGTCTATCGCAGAAAAGAGTCATAGGTTTATGATGAACGATGCTCAAAGAAGCTAATAAAGACTTTAACCGTACCATCTCACTGGTAGCAGCAACCATCACCTTGTATTCAGCTTTCACTAATGATTCGGACATAATACTATGTTTGTTCATCTTCCATGAGACTGGTGATTGATCAAGTATCACGAAATAGTCAATCACTGAACTGCATGAAACAAGATAACTTACCCAATATTGGTCGCAGAAAGCTCGAAGTTAGGAAAATCATTGTTAGTCTGAAGGAGAATGCTCTAGCTCGGTTGCCTCTTAATATGGCAAATAATATGCATAGCCACTTCAAAATGCTCCTTCCGTGGTGTTTGAACAAATTGCTATAACATATGAAGTGTGAACCAAATCTCGGGCTGAGTGATTTTGAGATAGTAAGATGTCACACTAGCTGCCAATATGATGAATTGTTCGCCACTAATTCACCATCAGCCAAGCCTAGAAAGTGACCCGACTTTATTGGAATGTCCTCGCGTTTGCTTCCAAGTAATCCTGTTTTGGACAATATATCCAAAGCATATTTTTGATGACATAAGAATAATCCCCTGGATGAGTGGCCATTTCAATCCTAAAGGAATACTTCAATACCCCCAAATATTTAATATTAAAGCATTTATACAGGTACAATTTTGAAGTCAAACATGTCACTGTATTGTTTTCCATCAAAATGATGTCGTCTATATATACCAATAATCCCAAAAATACACTGTGTAGCACCCCACTCCCGCCGACCCATTCTCGACATCGAGAGGGATGTCCGAGCTCGAGCCAGTGGAAGTGGCGTGCTAGAGCGGTCAATCAGTAACGGTCGGCATTACATTTCTTTAAAAGACAGTATAAGCATCGGTCGTAACATTATTACCGATCAGTCCAATTGCAGTTC